>OZ038488.1:125893363-126100863 GCA_964036315.1 Acanthosepion esculentum
TGTGTTAAATAAACTGCAGAATAAAGAACGAATGTTCCTTAAACGGTAATTGTTTAAATAACAACGTAGTATACCAAGCCACGATAAAATCACCAGATAATGAAGAAAAAGTATACATAGGAGTAACTGAAGGACCCTGGAAACAAAGAAATTATGCACACAAAACATCTTTCACAAATAGTAAATATACGAACAGCACAATATTTTCTAAGTATATCTGGGAAATTAAAAACAAAACGCACATCACACCAAAAATATCTTGGAAAATAAGGAAAAGATCATCAGCCTACAACAACCAATCAAGAACTTGAAAACTTTGCTTGGAGGAAAAAATAGCTATCATTACATTCCCAGACCAAAATAATTTATTAAATAAAAGATCCGAGCTTTTTAAATAAGCGATATAAACAAAATTTTACTACGTTAATAAAAACACTGATTAAAATGAAAATAAAAAAATAAATATATAAGATAAGAAAAAAAAACTAAAAATAAAAAAAAAACAAGCAAAATAATTTAACCCAAATAAATAAATAAACAAACAAATAAAGGACTCCCGGTAAAATAAACGCCAAAATAGACTACCCACAATGCAATACTGACCCGTATATATAAATAGCCGAGAAAAATAACAGCACTCGTGGGCTGACGATTGCGTCAAGCATGAAACACCCTGTCGCCTCTAGGTGTTGACTTCAATGTTCACTTTTATATTTACACACGCTCTATCTCTGATATTGAGCACTTTATCCCATACTTATAGCACATCTTAAGACTATATTTCTTCATATATATATATATAATTATATTTTACAAAACAGTGCTCAATGTAAATTTACAGAGCATAAATATAATAAATTAACTGATTTAAAATATGGTTTGTTCGCTATATTTTAAATCAGTTAATTTATAATATATATATATATATATATATATATATATATATATATATATATATACACACTTAAGAAATGAATTTTGTTTATATGTGAAAATGTTGTTTATCGATACAAAGAACAATATTTTTAAATATCGAATGAATTTGTTTTTTTAAGAATGTTGGTATACAATCTTACAGTTAAGAATTTAATGTCATTTTGTAGGTTACAGAAGATTTAGTCAAATTTCTGTACGCCTGTGAGGTCAGTTGCGACAGACATGCATGATATATTTGAATTGATGTAGAAATATCGAAACATTTTTTATGATTTAATTCAGAACCAAATAAATCAATAAGGTCACATGGAGATCAGGAAGAAAATAAGATAAATATATGGATTCTATATAAAATAGTACTTACCAGTATCAGTTAACTTAGGCAATATATATATATATATATATATATATATATATATATATATATATATATATATATATATATGTATATATGGGCGGGTGTTTGTGTGTTTGCGTGTGTGTGTGTATGTGTGCGTGTGTTATACTGATAAACGTTTACTATTTGTTCTATATCTTACCATTCTGTCGGATTCCCATGCATATTTGATCTACATTTGATCACTCACTCACTCAATCACTCTCTCTCTCTCTCTCTCTCTCACTCTCACACACACACACACACACACACACACACACACACACACACACACACACACTTTACAGAATCAAAATCTTCCGCCATGTTGTTGTCGTCGGTTTTTGGTCAGGTTGAGAGAAAATCAAAGAGACAAAATTCGTTTCTTTGTATCAAGGTCAGGGATAATCCGACGGATTAAGCGTCTTTATCTGCTGAGCTTTCCTTAGTTTGGCGTAAGGCTAAAATTCTACTTTAATAATAATATGTTTGCCCATGATCAAATGATTGGATTCATGTGATGGTTGTTTTTCTATGATGAGAAATAAAATAGTGTTTTTCGTCTCATATTTATCCTCATCTATTCTTCACGCTCGAAGTTTTTGATGGTCATCGATGGGGGACGATTTGCCTCGTGTTTTCTCAAATGTCTAGCACTCACCATAGTAATCTCGTAAGTTTAAGCATTATTAAGGCCTGGATTGTCTCAATTCTTCCCTAAATGTTGATTACTTTCAATTTCTTAACCAGAAGAATTGGTACTTTCTCAGTCATTGTTGTCATTTCTCGAGGAAGCTCTTAATTTCAAAATTTCTTTTTATACTTCTTTATTTTTGGCTAGCGGAACGTATACACCCATTATTTGAATTTGCCTTTTGTTTCTTTATAAGATATGATGAACGGATGTCCCCTCGGGTGCGGGGTCTTGTCCGTGCCCTGAAAGATAACTAAGCTTTAAAGTCACACCCGACCTCAAATGGAACTCGTACATACGATTATCCACTGTTAAGGATGCAGGTAAAATGATCGGCTCCCTGTACCGCTCCAGTAAGTACCTGACTCATCCTGCTATCCCCTACCTTTACAAGAGCCAATTCAGGCCTCAAATGAAGTACTGTTGTCATGTTTGGACGGTAGTTGCCCAGTCCTCACTTTCAAGGCTCGATAGAGTTGAAAAGCGTCTCCGAGTCCTTGTGGGTGACAAATGATTTTTCAACCTCCAACCTTTCTCTCACGGGCAGGATGTGACGAGTCTCTCGCTACTTCTGTGGAAAATGCTGCTCCGACGAACTACATTCCTTGGTTTCGTCAGTCCTAATCTTCACGGCTAGGACCTGCCATGCCATTTACATAGTAGCAAACCACCTACATTGCCTCCGTTTTTCATTGGCGAGAAGTAAGTTCCACTCGAACAGCTTCTTCCTGCGAACCACTCCTCTATGAAACAGACTCCCAAGAAGATGTTTCCCCAATCACTACAATCTTAACCTGTTCAAATCTAGTGTTAACCATTATCCCCCCCCTATCTTAATGTAACCTTCTATCTCGATTGGCTTCAGAATCTTGGAAAGAGTGAACTTCACTGTAGGAAAAAATATCTTTTTATTGTTATATGAAGTTTTACATCAGTCATAATTGTTTTGTTTTTTACAAGCGCGCATAAATCTCACAAATGTTTTCCTCGACAGTGTCGTTCCTTTAGATGAGTTTATTCTCTACTTGGTTTCAAGACTTTATCGAATTTCAATTATTCCAGGTTCTTCGGAATCATTCCAAGTGCTCTAAAAGTTATGTGTACGACTGTCATCTTTATTTTCTGGTCAGTTCCAGGTATTTATTCTGATTTTCACCTCATTAACATTATAGACTTTGTTGAAATGGTCTCTACTACGACTACTACTACTGCTGCTACTATACTAGAAGCGTTATACTTTCATGCAAAACAATTTAGCCATTAGGGGTCACTTGATGACTCGCGTCCTCATTCTAAACCAGTTTTCCCCAAATATATTTTCTATTTTTACCAACAACAAATGAATCTTTTTCTTTTACGCCTCTAATTGCTCCTGACCAACGTCAAAGAAACTTGAGAGATGTAAATAATAGAAATAATAAATATTCTATTGATGGAAAAGATTTTGTCAAATAAAATTCTTTCTTATTTCTACATTTCATTTCTTTTCCTTTGGTAGAAAACATACGAATCTGATTAGGCTTTTGTTTCAGTAATAAAGAAATATTTTACTATAATTATAAACAGTCTAGCAAAAACGAGCATTTCAGTTTATATTATTTATTTCTGTTTTCATTTTGAAGTAATTTGCGTAAAATGACAAAATTAAATCAGCTAAGCATTGAGGTGAGGGCACAAATCGAAATTTTATTCAAAGAAGGCTACTCTCAAAGACAAATTACCAAGAAGTTGAAGATTTCGTGGTGTGCAATATTTGTTACAAAGGCAGTTAGAAACTGGTGCAAATATTGACAGAAAAAGATCTGTAGCACCAAAAGTGACAATTGCTACTGAAGAAAATAACTTGATTACTGAGAGGAAACTAAATAGAAGGAAAACTGCTCTAAAGTTGACAGCTGAACTTAATTCCTCTCGACAGCAACCAGTGTCCCTCTCAACTGTGAAAAATCGACTTAGATCAGCGACACTCAGAGTGTGCCTAGCCACCAAGAAATCCCTGTTATGGAAGGCGAATAAGCAAAAAAGACATAAGAACTTGACATTGTATATTGAGAAAAAAGTATAAGAACTTGACATTGTATATAAGAAGAAAGCCAGGATAAAGACTGAATGATGACTGTGTGGTTCCAACAGTTAAGCAATGTGGTGGTGTGTCTTATGGTGTGGGACGTTTGGGGGAGGGGAGAGAGCTGGAGATTTGATTCAAGTCAAGGAAAACATGAAAAAAGAACAATATTATTTGATTTTGCATAGAGATGCTATAACATCTGGTTTATTCATATTTGGAAAATAAATTCACCTGTCAATAAGATAAAAATCCAAAACACTCTTCTAAATTATCTTAAGTTAAAAAAGGAACAAAAGTTCGGAAATTATAACCTGGCAACTTCAATCTCTTGACCTTCTCTCTTCCACTAAATTTGTATGGGGTGACTTGGATAGAAGAGTTGGAAGGGAATACCCAAAGTGTGAGAGTGAATATTTCCAGTGCTTGTTTTGGAAGGCATGTCAGCTACAGAATCTGTCAAGCAATAATTAAGGCAGGCGGTGGCTCTAGTGACGAAAACAAATTATGATACTGTTTTAGGATAATTATTTTATATAATTCTTTTTAAGTTCTTATTTCTTGCCAAAATAAAATCAAATTTACTGTAGTTACTGAAATTTTACCTTTTCCTTTAAAAAAACAAAACAAAATCATCTCATTTATATGTGTGTGGATGTGTGTGTCTATGTGTTGATGTGCATGTATATGTGTATATGTGTGCGTGTGTGTATGTCATTTACGTGTTGGTTAACATGATTTCGTAATTTCTATGCGTATAAGTGGGTCGGTGTTTGAGTCTAAGTAAAGATTGTTCATTTTTAAGGCAGAAAAGCAGGTGGTGACTATTTGGAAAACTAGCACAACCAAAAATTCCTCGTTTATTTGTTGTCTTGTTACAATAAGTTAAGCTTAGTAAATGCTTATATTGATATTTAATTGTGCTTCAGTGTATGTGTATTCCACACACACACACATACATAGAGAGAGAGAGAGAGAGAGAGAAAGAGAAAGAAAAGTAGTGATATAAAAGGATAGAAAGGAAATGTTTGCGTATATGTCTGTGTGCGTGTGTGTGTGCGTGTGAGCGAGAGAGAGAGAGAAAGAGGGCGAGCATGTCGTTCTCATTGATATTTGTTAATTACATATTGTGAGAATCCAAATATACCAAAGAAAGTTTAGCGCCATATTTTAAACCAACTGTCTGTATAAAATACCCAAAATTAGATGTTGTAGGTTTTGTCTGAAAAAGTTAAATATTGAATATAGAATGGCATTTATGAAGAATCGTTCCATCCTAGCAGCTGTAGAAAAGGGAACTGTGTCCATTTCTACAAATGAAGGACAATTTCACCTTCCAGTGCAAAAATTTGAATATCTTACCACTTCTCTTCTTTCACTAAAAATGTTGGCACTCCGACATATTGACATGTTTTAGAATTCGTTATACCATTTTCATGATCCATTGTTTTACCATACATTGTTTCATGATACATTGTTTTACCATACATTGTTTCATGATATATTGATTCTTCTTGATATTTTTAATGAAGAAATGGCTTGTAGAATTTTTCTTTAATTTTAGAAATTCCAAAATTTTCCAAAATCTCATTTTATTAATTTTGGCAAAATGAAAAACTGCTGCAAACTGAAAATGAAAAAAATTTTAATTTATTCATTTTTTAAAATATTTTCTCACATTTTCTTGCTTATCAGTTTTATTCAAAATCAAAAAAATGAAAACCTTTAAATTGTTTTCCAAGTCGAAAAACTTTATTTATTGTTGTAACATTTAATATTCAACTTCTTAGAAACAATAAAATGTGCACGTGTTCGTGTGTGTATGTGTGCATACAGGATATGTTTGTGTGTGTTTCAAATGCCCTCAAATATTATGAAATTAATTCCCAAACGACATAATTCATTTTTTCAATAAATAATCTAATAGTCAAATGTTTTCCAACAAAAAGCAAACTAACTTTTTTCCAGGCTGTGTCTTTGTTAAAAGGATTGATTTTTTTTTCAAGTAATGTAGAACGTACTTCTGGCAATAGTTTTATTTTCGATTGAGATTTATGTATGAAGCAAGTGGGGAATAGCGTAGCATCACCATCTTTCTCTACTTCTGGTAGCGTTCCAATATGGGAACCATATTTCAAATGGCTGCTTATGGAACAAATCGAAATAGAAGGTTAGACACATGCTTTCCTCAAGGGTGAAGACACCGAAGAGATAAGAACGACTACAAATTGTATTCAAAATTTGGTAGCTGCTTCTATTTTCCAACAGGTTGACTCCTACTTCAGTTTTTTTTAATTTTTATTAATGTTCAGCTTCTTTTCAAATCGACAGCTTTACGCATTATATTAAAACATCAAGATTATATGATTGTCAAAGGAACTTAATGTTTATATAAGTTCTTCTTACAGGATTAACTTTCTAGTTCTTTTCAGTTGTTGCCGGGCTTGAATTTTTCGTTCTAAGCAGAATACTGATGGTAATTTACAAAGCTTCATTATGCCACTCCACTGATATGTGTGTGGGGGTATTTATTGTCGCTGAAATAATCACATTTAAATGCAGTGCCTTCCTTTTTACGACATTATTAAACTTTATTTGGCATAGCTGCAAATCACTGAGAATGGAAATTTTTTATCGAAATGTAGCGTCTTCCTTTATCGTGGATGATAAAAACTATGGTTATTAGTAGAAGCAATTCATTCGCGCTTTTGCTGTGTTTGATTTGATAACATCGCATACAAGATGTGACGTTATCGGAATTACATTTTATCTGCACTTATCTGTAAACGCGTCAGTAAGATTTTCGTCTGTATTTACTTGTACCAAAACGGTTATCTATATGCAAAACATATGTGAAGAAAGGTACATTTATTGACACTTATTCGTGCATACGAGAGAGGCAAAGCTCTTTTCTCCATAAAAAAGACGATTAATTTCAGAAAAAAAAGATAAATGCCAAGAACGGGAAAAAATTTGATAGATTAATCGCCAAGTAAAGATGAAAGCATTAAATTAGATAAAAACATATTTTAAATCGTAAAAGAATGTTGTCTGGGTCGATAAAACAACTCCATCGGGATTCTTATGTTGCATCGTAACAGAAAAAAAACAAAAATGGTGGTGGTGTTTCGATTCTTAAAAAAATAGAGTTTTAAGAGATTTGAAGTAAAGTGATAATTTAATTTCTGTCTGAATTTCTTGGATGACGAATTATAATTATTTACACTATTTAGATGCTGACTATTATCCTCATCTTTATTGTTGTTATCAGAACTTTTTGGCTGTTGTTCCCACCAACCTTCATCAGGTGTATATCAATCCGGCAAATCAACAGGGAATTCCAAATTGAACCCTTTATTTAATCTACTGGGTAGACTGTTCTTGTTCCACTGCCCATATCTATGGATATCTTCTTTTTTTTTTAAGCGTATCACCCCAAGCAAGGCTGGAGGCCACTATCACGCAAGGGGTTAAAGAAGGGTTGGAGCGAGAGCAGATAGGAATGGTAAAGGAGAGGATGTGGTGAAGGGAAGTGGATAGATCAAGGCAACTGGAGATGTCGATTGACGCTACACTTAAACCGTTGGAGATTGTATTTGTCAGGGAAACAGTAATAGGGAAGGGAGTTCCATAGGCGAGATGTGCGAGACATGAAGCTATTGGAGTAGAAGAGACGTCTACATCTAACAGTTTCCACGGTGTAGGGGTGGGAGCGGGAAGCCAGCCTCGTGCGGCGTTTAAATTCACGAATCTGGGGACAAGCGAAAGCAGCTCCTCGAGCAATTACCGTGAAAGTACTTGTAAAAAAGGCAGAGCGAGGCAACATCGCGTCTGTGAGAGAGCGACTGCAGACGAGATGACAGATCAGGGCCAATCACGTTGCCTATCCGTCTCTGGATCTTATCAAGAACCCTGAGGCAAACAGCAGGGGCCCCAGACCATATATGGCAGCAATACTCCATGCAAGGGCGAATGGTCGATTTATAGACTTGGAGGATTGATTCCGGGGAGAAAAATTTCCTGGCTCGGCACAGAGAACCAACTTTCCTTGCGGTGGCTGATGCAACAGACTCGATGTATTTGTTCCATCTCAGATCAGCAGACAGCGTGAGACCGAGCAGCCGCCGAGAGAAGCTCTCGAGAAGCTGGTCTTCAGACATTCTAATGGGATGCAGGGATGGATCCTTGTGGTGGTTAATCGAGAGCAGAATTGTTTTAGAGGCGTTAAAGTTAACCATCCATTTCTCACCCCAGTTCACAACCGATTGGAGGTCCTTTTCAATTTGAGCTGCCAGGTTAACTTTGTCTGCCTCACTAGATTTGTGTTTGAGGCAGGAGTAAATAGTGGTGTCGTCAGCGTAGATGCCGACTTGGGAGTCTATGGCGTCAGGAAGGTCGTTTATAAATATGAGGAACAGAGTAGGATGGAGCCTTGAGGAACACCTGCATTAGTGGAATAGGAGCTGGAGATAAATCCACTGAGAACAACCATCAAATCCCGATTTGACAGGAATGATTGTATTAGGTCAAAAAATCTACCTGTGATACCATAACCCTGGAGCTTGCGAAGAAGGCCGGCATGCCAAACTCTATCGAATGCTTTGGAGATGTCAAGGGCCACGACACGAGCTTCACCGTTATTATGGATAGCTTGGTAGACAAATTCAGTGATGGCCGTAAGCACATCGGCAGTAGATCGTCAAAGCGGAAACCATACTGCTTGTCTGAGAGCAGATCGTGGGATATCAGGTGATTAATCACTTCGGCGTTGATAATGGCCTCGAAGACTTTACCGAAGAGGGATAGGAGACTGATAGGACGGTAATTGGAAGGGTCAGAGGGGTCACCAGACTTCTTAAAGACAGGAACAATGGTTGAGGACTTCCAGCAGTCAGGAAAACAGGACTCCTTGAGGCAGCGGTTGTGCAATTTAGAGAGGGCAGGCGCCAGTTCAGGTGCGCATTTCTTCAGGACAATGGCTGGTATTCCGTCACCACCAGTAGCCTTGTGGTGATCTAAGTTAGAAATAATGCCCAATACCGACGACGGGGTTATGTGCAATCCGTCCAGGAGGGCCTCAGTTCTGGGAGGGAAATCGGGCAAGGGTACCCCGGAAGAATCTAGCGTAGAATTGGAAGAAAACTTCCGAGCGAATTATTCGGCCTTGTCGGCAGAGGTGGTCAGGACCTCAAACTGATTGAACAGGGGAGGAATGGAGGGTTTGTTATTGTTTAGAACGCACTTGCAGAGGCGCCAATAATCTTTGGAGCCAAATTTGCGGGATGCAATACGTTCCTTCATCCGAGCAGCAAATAGTGACTTGGCATCGTCAAGGATACGCTTACACTCGTTGCGGGCAGAGGTAAATAGACGTCTATTTGAGTCGGACATATCACTACGAAAACGGTGGAAGAAGTGGTTCCTATGGGCAATGGCGGCTGAGCAAGCAGTTTTGAACCAGGGGGGGGGGGAGCGCGGTTTGACCTTGAATTTCCTGGAGGGGATGAAAGCTTCGATACCGGTTTTAATCTTCTCTAGTTCTTATCTTTAGTACTGTTCAGTTATTCATTATTGCAACTTATTATGTACCCTGTTTCCACCTACCCCAAGTACACACTACAACGCTTTAATCCACTAAGCAATTGTCCTTGCGATAACATATACGTCTTTACTTTTAAATCAAATAAATGTTTTATCTTATTTTACCAACACTCATTATTTTCATTCAGTATACAGTTTATTAAAGTAACTAAATGGAAGCATGTTTATGCATAAAATTTAGAATGCGAGCAACGAACAGCGATATCCTTAGTCGAAACCATATCATATTTTTTCCAATAATCTTTTTTTCGAATATCTTTTTAGCAGTTTAAAAAAAAAAATGAAAATGAAAACTTTTTTATTTGATTTCTAAGAAAAGAAATAGAAGAAAATGACTTGATTCGTTGTCTTGCTTGGAAAGTGCAAGTCGGCTTAATGGTTAGCAACATGGAGAATAAAAATATGGGGATAGAGAAATCTGAATTTGATTGTTCTTGTCAGTTTCGTTTCACTACTTTTGGAAAAAGCATGAAACGAACCTTCTTTATGCTTTATCATATCGTCATTTCATCCAACTATAAAGTTGTCAATGATACATCATCTAAAAATAAAATATTCCTTGAGTGATGTCATCAGATGATCTCATCAAAGCCTTTCTTATTATTCCGTGTACTATGTGGTCGAGTATCCACATCTTTGTTTTCACTGACATGTTCACTAGCCTTCCCACAAGTGAATGCTTCATGCAGTTAAATTTTAGCGGTTCTCATCTGTGATTTCCTGTAACTATCGCGCTGACGACAATTTGTGAAAAATGCCACATTTAAGAAACTGTAATTTATAAATCAGCCAATATCTTTATTAATGGCAGCGAAAAATGTCATTTTTAGCCTAAACCATTTTAGCAGTCAATACTCTTTGGATAATATAACCAATTTTCGATAAAAAATTTTTTCTAAAAATGCAATATTACCTAAAATGATGCACAGAAACAACTTTTATTATTGCTTAACTGGATTCTCCTATCTGCATTTTGTCAACTATAGAAGAAGAAGAAGAAGAAGAAGAAGAAGAAGAAGAAGAAGAAGAAGAAGAAGAAGAAGAAGAAGAAGAAGGGTCCCTTTTTTGTAAATTCTATCCTTAGCACGACTTGAACACACAATGTCCAACCAATTAACTCTTTCAACATAGAAATTACATCTATTGCACACACACACACACACACACACACACACACACACACACACACACACACACACACACACACACACACACACACAATTGTACCAATAAGGTAAAATTTTAATATGAAACTTTCACGATATAATATTAAATCTCAGTGATCTATCAATATGTGTTGGATGAAGTGTATTGACTAGGAGGGGGGTTTCATTGAAAAGTAATTTTTTTTTGTAAATGCTTTTTATGATGAGGCTACAACTTACTGATGTATTGACGTATATTTAATAATACAGGTAAAATTTAGTTTTAACATATTGTTCTGCAGTGTGTCTTCGTTATTTTAAATAGAGATTTAAATAAAAAGGTCAAAATATGTGGTTCAAAGATCTGTACTTCATCGCTTTATGACAAATGGGGCAATTTACAATTTGCCGTTGCTTCCCTATGTGTGAAAGTGATACTTGTTCGTTGTACAATTTGGAGACTTCATCGGTATATGACAAAATTGTATCTGATGCTAAATTAGGGCAGTTATTTCTGCTATTTTGACAAAGTTTCCTCTCTTCGAATTGGACTCAACGTGTAATGATGTCCACCGTCAGTCGATACACATCCATGTTAGTTGTGTATATCCATGCCCACATGTTTAAAATTGGAAAGCATTTGGAAGAGTGTCCAGAATACCCCGGTTTATCACTTTATCAGCAGATTTTATTAAAGGACTGGTAAATTATATATACATACATACATATATATATATATATATATATATATATATATATATATATATATATATATATATATATATATATATATATATATATATATATATATATATATATATATATGTATATATACATATATATGCATGTATGTATATATATATATACATATAATTTCTATAGATATATCTCTATATCTATAGAAATTATATGTATATATATATATACATACATGCATATATATGTATATATACATATACATATATATATATATATATATATATATATATATATATATATATGTATGTATGTATATATATATATATGTATGTATGTATATATAATAAATTATATATATATATATATGTATATGTATATATACATATATATGCATGTATGTATATATATATATACATATAATTTCTATAGATATACATATATATATATATATAATTTAATATATATATATATGTGTTTATATATATATGTATGTATATATACATATATATGCATGTATGTATATATATATATATACATATAATTTCTATAGATATACAGATATATAATATATATATAAAATATATCTAATATATATATATGTGTGTGTTTATATATATATATATATATATATATATATATATATATATATTACATGAATCATTCATACAAAAAGCAGATAGTGATAGGTTTTTTCAGTCGATGTGGCATGAACTAAATTGTGACATTCCTCTATATTGAACAATTTAGTTCATGCCACATCGACTGAAAAAACCTACTACTACAAAAGAATTCTCCTATTACCATATTAGTACATAATGCACACTCTTAAAATTAAAAAAAATTCAACCTCAGCGTTGCGACTGCACACTCCAAAATCTCTTACCGTTAACAATAACACATTTCTAAAAAAAACATATTTCGGTCACATCTCATCTTTCGTTGTCCCGTTATTACCTGGATGTAAAAATCTAATCTATTTCCATACCTGAGGATGTCTGTATGAACAGACGAAAGTACTCGTATAAAAAGACCTTATGCAACTGGAATTTATTTAAAACAGGGATCATAACATTCATCTACAGGTTCGGGGTTAATGTATCTTAATAAATTTGTTTGCGAAGATGTATTTTCGCCATTTATATCATTAACTTCACTATCTGCTTTTTGTATGAATGATTCATGTAATATAAATTCAACTTAAAATTGAAAATTTCTATTAATATATTCATAGAACTCCATCCTTTCGATTCAAAATAGCATCATGTAAAAAGCCCGGGCTATTTTTAGAAGAAAAAAAAACTTCCTATATCAGAGATCATTAGGTTCATCGATTTGAAGTTTTTTCCCTTTTACTGACTTCCTTTTTAACGTTTTTCAACAGGAAAAACAGAGAAGGAACATTAACAAATAGGAATATTTAATAAGATAAATAATAAGACATGGAAACATTTAAAGATACAGAATGATCTACGCAAATTTTATATCACTGGAAATGGCAATTCGTAATTTCCCTAAGAGAGGATCTAAAAAGAATTTCTCTTCAAGATAATTCAAGATGTACTTGTCAGAAGTTTTGAATTTAGTAAAAAAATAATTGATAGGAAAATGACAATACACGTTTTTTTGAGTGAAATATTAGAATAAACATTCTTATAGAAAATGTAATATACCAAAATGTTTCAGCTAAATGATATGTGTTCCAAACGAACTTTAGAATTATAGAATATTTTTTTTAAGAAGTCAAAAGTTTTATCGAAATTTCAAACAAATCATAGTTAATACGCAGAAAATATCCTTTGGCTAATGCCTTAAAGAATCGTAAATAATGCCTTTGTATAATATCACAAACTTAGGGTTCCATTTCTCCGACAGTCGAAATGGAATAAACAACGCATGGACGCAGAAAAGGGAATTCAAATCGAGTGATGGGAAAATGTTTGCTTCTTTATTATCTTAATTTAGTCCACGTAAGTTTATTGCACAATCAAATATTTATAATCTGGCATAAAATCGTCTTTAATTTGGGTTCTCAAAATGGACAATTTTCCCTGTTTATAAAACTAGTAATAGTGTAGAGTTAAAAATATGTGAAAATTGTAAAGTTAGAAAACAGTTTTAAGTCATGACCGTTTATCGGCACCTTAAAAGGATTCTTAATTTCAATATTGCGGATATATATTTATCATTTAATCTTAATCAATTAACAATAATATTAGCAAAGATGAATAGTCAAAAAATCTTATAAAACATTTAAAATTCAATTCCTGCAACTTTTACTAATTTTAAAACTTGATTGTTTGAACAAAAAGAACCAATCAAATTGTACACTGAATGATTGGATCGTTTCGCCAAATCAAATCTCTACTCGCATTAAGTAGAAAAAAGGACTCTCGTTATGTCACGAGGGGAAAGCTTGGCTAAAAAAAAAGAGAAGAAAAAAATTTGCTGCTTGAATTTGTCTACGCTTCCCTACAAGCCTTGTTGATTCTGTAATAGAAAATCCAGCTGATTCGATAAAATACAAGTTCCTGGCTGTCATATGAAATAGCAGCTAATCACCAGATTTCTCTTCCTTGATTCCTGTGAACGTAAAAAAAGACAAAGAAAAAGAGAATCGTGAAACTAAGATGTCTTCGTCTAAGTTACAACCAAAACCAATGTGAAATAACTTGTATTCATAAGCGGTAAATGTTTTAGTACAGAATCATACTCTCAAGAAAAAAATCGATGGACATATTTTACATGTTCAACTTGAAGGTTTATATATTGAGATATTTTGGCAGTTAAATTCTTATTGTTTTCAGCTGCAATGATCTACGATGTTTTTATTGAATGCTTAATGGTGCAGAATCAAGACATAAGCTGCGACTAGGAAAAGTCAAGCAAAAATAAGGAGAAGAAATACGAGCAAAAATGTATATCCAGCGATTAATTTATAATACAAGATTTTGAATGGGAGAAGCTTTTAGACTTAATTAAATGAAAAAATTTAACAGGAAATATTTTATGAACATCAAGGACCATCTTAAACCCGCATGTAATATGGGTAATTAATTAATTAATTAAGTAAGTAAGTAAGTAAGTAAGTAAGTAAGTAAGTAATAATAATAATAATAATAATAATAATAATAATAATAAGAAGAAGAAGAAGAAGAAGAAGAAGAAGAAGAAGAAAAAGAAGAAGAAGAAGAAGAAGAAGAAGAAGAAGAAGAAGAAGAAGAAGAAGAAGAAGAAGAAGAAGAAGAGAGGACATACAACTTCCTTGAGAAAAAACAATTTATTCCAGGCAGAACAGAAGAGATGTAAAAGACGAAGTTACGGGTGCAAGGAGTAACTAATAATCAATAAAACAATATTGGAAGAGGTGAAAACAAGGAAAACAAATTTATCGATAGTATGGATCGACTAAAGAAAGTCGTTCGACATTGTACCACACTCATGGATAGAGGAGAGCCTAAAATATACAGAGTATGCTCTACAAAGATCAAATTCATAACGAAGGGCATGAAAAACTGGAAGACTACACTAATTCTAAGCCATACAAACGGGACATTAACATTGGGACCAATCAACATTAAAAGAGGGATCTTTCAATGAGATGCATTGTCACTACTACTCTTCTGTCTTCCATTAGCGCTACTCAGCTGCCTACTGAACAGTAGTAGCTACTGATACAAGTAACAGAATGTCAAAATAAATCACCTATTCTATATTGATAATCATAAAACGTTTGCCAAGGATGACAACCAACAGAAAAACCTACTAACCATTGATCAAAACCTTGAGCGAAGACATTAGGATGGATTTCAGAATCGGCAAATGTATCAAAGCTAACTTCAAAGGCGGAAAATAACGAAAACTACAGCTTTAGATCTTGATTTCAACAGAAACATTAAGGAACTAGACTAAGATGGTACATACAAATACTTATGTATTTGTTTGATACTAGAAAGCTAACTTAATGGAGGCAATAAAATGAAGGCCATCAGCACGTTAACTATACTTGACGCTTCAACATTATTAAGTAGAAGTTGAATGATATTAAAAAGATTGACGACCAAGATCCAAAAAATGCTTACCCAAATGAGGATGCACGTATCAAGAGCTTTAGGAGGACGAGTTCTAATCCGACTAAATACTTCAAAAAACCCAATGACCCACTCCTACAAATAGTAAAACACCAAATCCACTCCAACCAAGAAGCAGAACTCTTCAAGAAACAGCTTAATATACCTGAAATCCCCAAAATGAAGCGAATACCATCTACGCCAAACGAGTAAAACAGAAAGCAAAACAACTTAGCCAAATGAAATTACAAAAAGAGTGGGATGACAAGGCATTGCAGGGTAAAAACCTAGAATGAACGAAAGAAGTTGATGTGAACCAACAGAAAACACATCAGTGGCTGAGGGGCACCGGGTTGAAAACTGATACTGAAGGCCTAATTATTGCTGCTCAGGACCAAAGCCTCGAAATCAAAGCTTATCACTGTCAAAGAATCTAGGATGGAACTAACAAAAAAAAAAAGAATTTACCCACAGACATAACAAGGGTAGTGTTGTGGGGCTCTCCCCTTTTACACAAGATGGACTCGTCTAATGTATACTTATACTCACAGAGTTGGAGATACGTTGAGACAAGGTTGAGATACGTCGAGTCCAGAGAGAGAGAGAGAGAGAGAGAGAGAGAGAGAGAGAGAGAGAGAGAGATAATTACGGCTTCACTTACAGAGACTTGTACATATACTTTCTACTAACCCGCATTCCTGGACTACTAATCTTCATTTCAAGTTTGTATGCTTACGTTCAATACACTTATTTTCCTATTTCAATTATTGGCGTTGTTTATTTATTGTGTTTATGTTGTACAGGATTCCATTCCCCGGAATCCACAACAGGTTGCGACATATGTGCACTGGAAGATATGCAAGAAGCACAAAATCGAAACCACTGAGAGATGGTATAAGCACCAACCAGTCACAGTTACACAAAATAACGATGTAACTATCCTCTGGGATATGCCAATTCAAACTGACAGGGAAATAAAAGCCAACAGACCTGATATTATCATAAAAGACAAGAAATTCAGAAAGTGTATGCTTATTGACATAGCAGTACCATCTGAGAGCAGCACCTCCATGAAAATTATTGAGAAATTGTCCAAATACAAGGACATGGATGTGGAGGATGAAGACTGAAATTAAAATAATAGTATTTGGAACCATGGGCCTCGTGTGAAAAGGAATGGGCGATTTTACTAGCATTGGCACAGGTAACATCAACATACAGGTTGTCCAGAAGATCGCTCTAGTAGGAACATCCTATATACTAAGAAAATGTAATCAATTAAATGACAATCCTCCTACAGGGCATAAGAACCATAATTTGGAACTGATTCTACAGGAAGCTACGCAGGAAACATAACATACATAAATAATAATAATAATAATAATAATAATAATAATAATAATAATAATAATAAGAAGAAGAAGAAGAAGAAGAAGAAGAAGAAGAAGAAGAAGAAGAAGCATTTAAATGTGTTTCTTTTTGGCAACTTTCTGTTAGGTATTAGCCATTTTCTTTGAGGGAGCGGGAGAAAATGGATTAGGAGATTTAGTAAATACATTAAATCAACCGATAAAAGGATTACAGGTACAAGCGGTGTTGAGCAATCGCCTTGATGAAATAATTCGGATTATAATAAGAAGACATTTGTTGGAGAATTAAACTGGAGATTGTAGAAGACTGTGGCTTTGTTCAAAGCACAGGAACAAAAAACTAATGATCAGAATATCATCAAAGCACACAATAGAAGTACAGAAAGATAATTGCATTCGATAAATTACTATACGAAGAATTCCATTTAATTTTAAGGAAAGCTTGATCTCCATGGAAAAGATATTCAAATAATCCGTAACCTCTTTTGAGAACAAAGATTTTGCATGTGTCAAAAGAACGACTTATAAGAATACACAAATATAGGAAAAGGTGTACGACAAGGATGTGTTCTCTCAATATATCGATGTTATTGGTCCTGATTTTGGAATTTTGTCTTCAGTCACTTCTCCATCGCCGTAATGTAGCTTCCCTGTGAGTTCTCTATAAACATTTTTCATAATATTTGTTCTAATGAGTTTTCCTTTTTGGTATCTAGACTTTACGAATTTAAGCACAGTACTAGATTAGCGGCAAACCTCTCCATTTTACAGTTGAAATGCGAGATGTAACCGTAAGTTCTATGCTAACAGTTTCTTCTATCGCAATTCTCACTCGTAGAATCTCTTTTCTGGCTTCTTGCTTTCCAATCAACTTTGCTCTTCAAAAATTTTAATGCAATGTCAATCATTTTCTTTTGTCTTAATTTCTGTTCTTTTATTGTCCTTAATAAATTTTCCTTTCACAATCAGTAACTGTTTACGTCTTAGTGGCTTTATTGCCTTTATTGGGTGAAATTCTTAAAAAATAACTTGTCTAGCGAGATGTTTCTAAGAGAACTAGGATTTATGATTATTTGTTTATTCAATTCAACAATCTACGCCATGCAAACGACACCCTATTGATTGCAGATAGCGAAAGAACTATTAGACAATGTAGTGGAGAAAAGCAATTAGATACGACTAACCATTAACTCTAAAGAAATAGAATGAAAGTTAATAGTAAAATGGGCAGCCCGAGGTGTGAAGTTCGAATTGGGCATCACAATGAAATAGAAGCGGAAATATAACTATCTGGATGATGGAATCTGTGACGGAAATCTGAAAGCACTTAGGAAGAGTAAAAAATATATTTTAGAAAAACAAATAATGTGTTAATTAATCTCTAGTCTCCGATAGGGTAGTGAATGTTGGAACATTTTGTCAAGAATAAATAAAAACCTTGAAGCCGCAATATGGATGTAGAAAATACAAAGGAATGATGAGGTTAGAAACAAGGAAGTTTTTAACGACACAAATAATTGTTGAAATTTTCGGGAAACTCAGGAAAGAATGATTCTAGAATTAAATACGTACATTGTTGAAACTAAGAGAAGCAAAGTGAAAAGAAATGAGTAAATTGTTTGATAAGAAAGAGCAAATGAATTGCGGAACAAGTACCAAAAGGAAAGATTGTAATAGACTGTGGAGTGCTATGGTCGTCATGAAGGAATTTGGCATACACACACACATATATATATATATATATATATATATATATATATATATATATATATATATATATATATATATATATATATATATATATATATATATAAGCGTGACATATATATGGACACATGATCGAGTGGTTCTGGCCATGAGATCCGGGTTCGAATCTCACCATGGTCGATTTCTCAGGAAGGAGACTTCCTGATGTTATCGGACTGGATGGGACGATTCGAGCGTGCGGTACCTTTGAAAAGAGCCTGAAACCCAAGCCTTGTGAGTGAAATTGGGTAGACGGAACATTTGGGAGCTGTTGATAGCCGTGCTAGCACGAAGTCACAAGTCATCGTGGCCAAGGGCTTGATCACACGAGATACCACACTCTTTCCCAGAAACTGCGACTAAGCTCTGCCCAGTATAGTTGAAGTATAAACCACAGGTGGGCTCTGTGGGTGTTGAATAAACACAATTGCGCCTAGCCGCCCTGGTAGACGGGTATCCTCGAATACGAGTGGCTAGCTATGCTATGAATATATATATATATATATATATATATATATATGTATATATGTGTGTGTGTGTGTAAGGAGAGAGAGAGGTGGAGAGAAAGAGTTTCATATAGAAAGTTGCAGACAGATATATAGATAGATAATGAAAATTCATTGATATGAACATTTTGAGAGAGGCAGACACATCTGGACAGCGAAATCTCTAAAGACTTTGTCTCATGTGTATAGATAAGCATTGACTTTCACTGCATTGATATTATATTACTACTTCGCAATAAAACGTCTGTCTATTTTCAAATAAAAGAAATTATTGTTATTGATCTATGCAGAAACAGTTTTTTCCTTTTCACGTCATTCCCTTTTACTACCATTAAACGGCATTTTCCAGCTTCGTTTGCACACAAGACGCTTAAAATAATCCCACTAAACCATCGAGTTATGGTGAAGCACTTTATATCAGACGACGACAAAAGATTTAAGTGTCGAATAGTTAAAAATAATGACTAGAAATGCAATAAAAACAAATAACCTAACACTAAACCAGAAACTCTTGCTATTTTGCAATTCAAATTAGCTTTTATTATTTCCCCTTCTGTTATCGTTTGATCAAAGGTTTCCAAGAAAAAAGAAACGCCACATCTCTTCTTAAATTCAGCATCTTTCTCGAAATATTCACTGACTCTAGTGATATAACTTTTGGAGTGTTCGACTTTTACCTGTCTTCTCAAAACATGGCTGGCCGTCTATCCAGAATTACAATAAATATCTGTTCCTTTTCCTTAAAGAATTTCTAATATTTTCTTCTCGAAACATGACTGGCCGTCTCTCCAGAATCATGAATAAAAATTTATTCCCTTTTACTTAAAGGTTTTTGAATCTTTTTTTCCCGAAACATGTCTGGCTGTCTCTCCAGAATTACCAATAAAAATCTATTCCATTTTATTAAAGGTTTTCGAAACTTTTCTTCTCAAAAAGCTTTCTTAAATGGATTTGAATCTTTTCATTTCAAATCATGTCTGGCCGTCGCTCTAGAATCACCAATAAATATCTGTTCCTTTTCCTTAAAGAATTTCTAATCTTTTCTTCTCGAAACATGTCTGGCCGTCTCTTCAGAATCACCAATAAAATCTATCCCGTTTTCTTAAATGTTTTCGAAACTTTTCGTCTCAAAACATGTCTGGCCGTCTCTCCAGAATTAGTAATAATATCGTTTCCTTTTCCTTAAAGAATTTCTAATCTTTTCTTCTCGAAACTTGTCTGGCCGTTTCTCCAGTATCACCAATGAAATCTATTCCCTTTCAATTAAAGGCTTTCGAATCTTTTCTTTTGATACATGTCTGGCCGTCTCTCCAGAATTACCAATAAAACCTATCCCGTTTTCTTAACATTTTTCGAAACTTTTCGTCAATAAAATCTATCCGGTTATCTTCAAGGTTTTCAAAAGTTTTCTTCTCAAAACATGTCTGGACGTATCCACAGAATTACCAATAAATATCTGTTCCTTTTCCTTAAAGAATTTCTAATCTTTTCTTCTCGACACTTATCTGCTGTTGCTTCAGAATCACCAACAAAATCTATTCCGTTTTCTTAAAGGTTTTCGAATCTTTTCTTCTAGAAACATGTCTGGCCTTTCCTCCAGATTACCAATAAATATCTGTTCGTTTTCCTTAAAGAATTTCTAATCTTTTCTTCTAGAAACATGTCTGACCGTCTCTCCTGAAACACCAATAAAAATCCATTCCCTTTATCTAAAATATTTTTAAATATTTTTTTCCCCGAAACATGTCTGTCCGTCTCTCCAGAATCATTAATAAAATCTATCCCGTTTTCTTAAAGGTTTTCGAATCATTTCTTCTTGAAACATGTCTGGCCGTCTCTTCAGAATCACCAATAAATATCTGTTCCTTTTCTTTAAAGAGTTTATAATCTTTTCTTCTCGAAACATGCCTGGCCGTCTCTCCAGAATCACCAATAAATATTTATTCTCTTTTTTTAATGGTTTTCGAACTTTTTTTCTCGAAACTTGTCTGGCCGTTTCTCTCGAAACTTGTCTGGTCCAACATTGATAGAATTAATATATAAACCCGCAAATCAGGCCCTACTCACATTTCTCGCCACACCCTAAATGACAACATGCACTTAACACAGACACATCCTCTTTCCAGGAACCAATAAATCTGTCGAAATGACGAAGGGAATTCAGTGCAGCATGAATCAAAATAGCCTCTATCTTAAATAACATCTTAAAAGAGGCTGTTTGACAAAAACAACGTCCGACCAAAATTTATGATAAAAAAATTTAAAAAAATGAAAACTACAAAGTTCATTTTCTTCATATATATATATATATATATATATATATATATATATATATATATATATATATATATATATATATATATATATATATTTAAATTGGACATAGTCCGACAATTTATTTAAATTATATTATTTATATTATATAAATGTCTTTAGATATATATATATATATATATATAAAAGTGGACATGGAAGTCAGCACTTAGAGGCGACAGTCTGTTTCATGCTAGTGCAATCGTCAGGTCGCCTGACGATTGCACTAGCATGAAACAGACTGTCGCCTCTAAGTGCTGACTTCCATGTCCACTTTTATATTTACACACGCTCTATCTCTGATATTGAGCACTTTACCCCATAAATATAGCACACTTTAAGACTATATTTCTGCATATATATATATATATATATATATATATATATATATATATATATATATATATATTTCTCTGTCCGTAACATATAATTTAAAAGAGGTATTGACCACATTTAAATTAAATGTTACGGACAGTGAAATGACACGCCATTTGTTCTCACTTGTCCCTCCCCCTCTCTCTCCATATATGTCTATATATAATTACATTACTAACAATAAGAAACTTTTTATAAATCTATTATGATTCAAAATTTAGAATAGCTTCATCAAAATATTTTGGGATATTTTTTCATCAGAAAATTTTTGGAAATTAAATAGCGAAACATTAAATTTATGAATAATTTCTTTCTTGTTACTTATTTAATCATTCTGTCAGATTATATGAGGGAGTGGGAGAGCGAGAGAAAGAGATAGAGAAGAGAGTGTTAGATAAAGGGTGATGAAATAAAGATGACGATTTTCTGAGCCATATTAATAAAAGAAATGATAATCGAAAGAAGGAAAAAGCAAAGCAAATGAAACTTCAAAGAAAGAAGGAAAGGAAAGGAAGCGAACAGATAAAAAGAAAGGCAACAAATGTGAGATACTTTAGCTTATTCTGGTAGACTAAAAGAATGTGGAAACCAATCACTATTTCATCATGAGAGAGGCGCACATTGTATCAATCTATAAGTCTTATTCTAGCACAAAGCCTTTGCATTAAAGCACCAGATTAGAATCGAACTCACAATTCTAGTCATAATGCGTGTACCAGACACCAAGAGCAATAAATATTGGAATCTTTGTGAGCGTGGAGTAATGGAGTGAGGAATCGGAGAGCCAAGTTCGAATTATAATCGAATCCATTACATTCACTTACGTGCTAATACCCTTCTTTCACCCCCCCCCAGCTATGGGTAAATAGCAGGCCAGACCGGATTCTATAGCCCTGGAAGGCAACTTGTCTACCGCATAAAGAAATGGCTATATATATATATATATATATATATATATATATATATATATATACATACACATTGTGTACTAGTTGAAATATCCGTCTATGCTATAAGTAAAGCCGGTAACAATGGATTCCTTACTGTAATGGTGAACTGTCAGAGGCTAATGGATACATTGTGTCCTACATAAGTAGTTCGACATGACTTTTGATATCAAGGAGAAAGCAGTAAAATAGATAACTGAGAAATGTCGGTTTTCCAATGTCATTTCATTTTCATTATTTTTATCTTCAAGATTTATTCTCGGTGACATCGGTCATCTACAGTAATTGCGTCACAGTAAATAGCTGCATGAAAGTAAAAGAAAATCTATTTGCTTTGTAATCACCTGGCACATTTTGCTGGGAAAGTATCAAATAATATCAGGTCAGGTTCCGAGTAGTGATGGTGGTGGTGGGGTGGGGGGCATCTGGGGGCTCTATGCTTTAAGCCTTGAGCCACATCTAAACTTATTTAATCACTTTTTTACTTACTTTTCATAACTTTACAATTAAAAATGTTATGAAATTTAGAAAAATAATGTAAATTGTTTTGTAAAATTGTTTTTTTCGCAATACACAAATATTTTTTCTGTTTTGGCATTAATTAATTAAGAGTAACCTTCTAAACTTCTACTGGGCAGTGTTACTTGGTGCTAAATAATCTCTATCCGTATAAAAGAAAAGCGGTAAAGTTATATTTCATGATGAAGAAAATAAGATTGAAATCATCAACATGGCCGAATAATGATGCACTTAAAAATGTCATTTTTGTACACGAACGAGTTTGTTCGTGTATAAGGAACAAACTTCTTTTGTCTGCTTTTTGTGCATAGATTTACAAAAAGACCTAAATTTTGGACGCATGGATTTTCAAGCGCTTTCATTAGCGAAAAAAAATTACTTAGGACATTTTAGGGAAATTAAAAGTTTCGGACATTTTCGACAAAAAAAAAAGAAATCCGTTAAGAAAAACGAAAAGATTTTTATTGGTGATTCTGGAGAAACTGCCAGACATGTTTCGAGAAAAAAAGATTAGAAAAGATCAGAGCAGATAACATTAGAAAAAATTTAGAAGACCATGAAGATAAATGGATTCTGTGTCTCAAAACACTGCATCCAGACGGTCTTAACCGCAACTTTAACAATATAGATAGAATTAATATATAAACCCGCAAATCAGGCCCTACCCACATTTCTCACCCACACAAGACAGACATGATTGCGGAGGTGTTGAGGCCTTACACTTATACACACACATACTATTATTCACACTTATACACATCATACTCACTCACTCCCCAGAAGAACTAAATGATAACACACATTTAAGAGAGACACCCCCCCTTTCCAGGAACGAATAAATCTGTCAAAATGACCAAAGGAATTCAGAGTAGCATGAATCTTTCTTCGCTTCTATCTTAAATAACAACTTAAAAAGAGGCCGTTTAACCAACAAAACGACTGACCAAAATTTAGGATTAAAAAAAAATAACTACAGATAAAGTTCATTTCCTTCATCAAGTCATTCATTCCTGTTGTTAACTGTTACAAACAAGCAGACATTTGTTTCTCCTGTTGATGGCCATGCTGGCCGAAACTAGTCGAGGAATCTAATTGAAATAATAAAACGAAAAAATATTAATATACAACCCAGTATGTCTGAAAATTTTAATTTTTTAATATTTTTATTGCTCAAAACATATATATATATATATATATATATATATATATATATATATATATATATATATATATATATAATCTCATATATTATCAGCGATGTGTTTTCAAAATTGTAACCAGCAAAGGTACTGTTTGGATTCAATTAAAATTAAGCATCCACTGGCTCTTTGATTCCAGAAATGAGATATGAATGCTGGGATTGCTGCATATTATTATACAAAGAAAAATTCACATTGAAATTACACAGTTTTGGTGAATGACAGGTTATCCTCTGTCATAACAGTATTGAAATTAGTGGCACTTTTGTTACATACGGTTTGAGCAACGAAACTGTCCCGTTTAAATTAATAGTTGTATCAAATAATGAGGCATTTTTCCAATTATTTTTTTGATTAAAATATTTCCAGAAAGAATTGTTTATAATACACAAAATTTTATTTGTTTTTAAATGCATTTATTTTTATTTAGAATGAAATAGCAAAAATATTATCTTTTACCTGACGATCTTATTGAAATGTGGTCTCAACAAAAAAATCTTCAATTCTCAACACAAATATTTAAACATTTATTAACTAGGCATATTTGATCTTTTCATACTAATCACGGATTTTATCAATATGCTAATAGACGTAGATTATATATATATATATATATATATATATATATATATATATATATATATATATATATATATATATATATATATATATATATTAATTCTTATACACACACTTCTTATTACACATCAACTAAAACTAATCTCTAGGTGCGAAAATCTGTTTTTTACCAACATATATGGAATTCGTACCAATATTTCACGGACCTAAACCTTTTTCGTATCGGAGAAGTAATTTTCAGCAAAAGCATTTTTCCTTCCAAGAAAACCTTCAGAAATTCAAAATTTTCCACCATTTTAGATAATGATTTAACTTACAAGACTGCTTTCCTCTTTTTGAGTGTGAAGGGGTCGAGGGAGATGAAAATATCAAACAATTTTTCGCACATTCTTTCTAGCCTTTCCGTACGAGATGAGGATATTCACCTAATAAGCAACATTCTTCACATCATTTCCAATAGTTTGTTTCTCTTTTGATGCAGTTAAATGGAATTCTGGTAAGATTCCAACCGGGTCTGAATTTAGCCCATGAACGTGTATCTATGACAATGTATACAAAGTGACTGCCATGTAATTAGATAGAAAAATGATGAACAACAAAAAAAGATATATAAAAATGGTAATTTATTTTAGCTTTTCAAGTCAGTCATTACTTTTCAGAAAACAACATTTACATCTGTCATTTTTAGTTTCTCATAACAATGAGGAGAGAGAGAGAGAGAGAGAGAGAGAGAGAGAGATGTAAAACAAATGCCCTTTTTTTACATATTTATCTCTACTCATAGCTATCGTATTATAGTCTTTCTCGCCATCTACCTCAATATGTTTTTATTTAGATTTCCCATATATACTTACGCACAAATAGGCACACGTGCACACATACACACACATACACGAAATGGACAGCTGTAAATATACTTATGTGTGGAGATATAAAAGAATTGGCTTAAAAGTTCAATAATTTAACCATGAAAAAATGATTCTCTCCTTAACCCTAATATCATGGATAGAGCCTATGTAAATATAAAAATGGACATTGAAGTCAACACCCAGAGGCGACATATATATATATATATATATATATATATATATATATATATATATATATATATATATATAATCATTTATTTAAATATTATAACATAAATATGTTATAAAATCACTACAAAAATAGCCATTTCGTTTCGACACTTCCAGTGTCTTATCAAGTGATGATGTTGAATATAGAATAAATGGTTTTTAAAAAGTTCCAAATTCCTTGATAACCTTGCTTCGTGGTCAGGCTTTTTGAATCACCATATACTTGCGTTTTGATTGGTCATTCTGACTTATGTTACAGCGTTTACCCCTAGCGAAGGACCGTTAAGGAATTTGGAACTTTTTAAAAACCATTTATTCTATATTCAACATTCTGTACAATTGACTCGTCAGAGTTTTCCTTGTCAAGAAAACTCTTCTATTTTGAAATATCGTCCCATATCTCATTGAGGTTTATGATATTTGGGTATTGGGATGGAATTTAATCCCTTTGACAAGTTTTAATTTGTAGGGTTGAGGCATTTATATTTGATAGATTGATTATTTTCGGTATCTGTCTATATTTCTGAGATGAGGTATTATGTACAGTATTTACATTATTCGGACTATTGTACTCATCTTTGTCGCCATTTTTATTACAACGTTTCGGCCGTTGTACGCTCCGTACATCTTCAGGTGGTTGGAACGTCGAACTGAACCCTTCATTTCGCTCAATGGGGTAGACTGTTCTAGTTCCACGTGCCATGTTTTAATGGAAGTTGTTAGTTATCTCCTGTTAATTACCCTCTCCAGTTAAGGCAGTTGGAGAACTTTCAGAGGGGAATTAACAGGAGATAACTGACAACTGACTTCCATTAAAACATGGCACGGGGAACTAGAACAGTCTACCCCAGTGAGCGAAATAAAGGGTTCAGTTCGACATACCAACCACCTGAAGAAGGCCGGAGCTTAAAACGGCCGAAACGTTGTAATAAAAATGGCTACAAAGAATGGACAATAGTCCGAATAATGTAAATAGTGATTATTTTCGGTTTTTCAAAGTTAGTTTGTACCACAGAGTATCGTGGTTCTTGTCGACTTGTTCTAAAAAACTGATCTTTCAAATCTGTCTATTCGTGGATATTTCTTTAAGCGCGTTGTTTGTTTTGATTTTGTCGACTGCACAGTATAGTAGGGTCAGTTGGGCACCGTCTGTGAGAAAAAGAGCACCATGTCGCAAATCACTCGGAGGCCTACATCACGTGCCTTGAGGAAGTAGTGCTGCCCTGCGTCAAGAGGGTGGTTGTTGGAAGATCCTACGTTTAGCAACAGGACTCTGCACCATACCACAGTAGCAAACAATCTGCGACCACCTCATCTCTTACATCTAGGCACCTAACTCCCAAGTCTGCAACACCCTTCAATATTATTTATGGGGCAATCGAGCGAGAGCCCCCACCCCGCCACCACCACACACACAAATCTCCTTGTAACACCAAAGATGGACTGAAAGCAAGCATTATGGCGACATTCACCAACACAGACAAGAAGACAGCCCAGAAGAGTAATTTTGGCAAATATATATGTTAAAATGAGCTGCCAGTGTTATTTTCATTTCTGCGTAATTTATATATATATATATATATATATATATATATATATATATATATATATATATATATATATATATATAAGTGAACACTGAAGTCAACACTCAGAGGCGACAGGCTGTTTCATGCTGGACGCATGAGTGTTAACTTCAATGTTCACTTTTATATTTATATTTGCACACGCTCTATATCTGATATTGAGCACTTTATCCCATAAATATAGCACACCTTAAAACTATATTTCTTCATATATACATATATATATATATATGAATACAGTTATTTAATTAATTTCTGACGAAAGATCGGGGCGATCTGAAATGTCAAATATATATATATAAAAAAATATAAATAAATACTTACCCAAAAATAACATTCAATTTTTTTTTCTTTTAATTTGCAACTTTTCGGTTGTTTTCTCCATATTATATATATATATATATATATATATATATATATATATATATATATATATATATATATATATATATATATTGCACGCACTACACTATGATTCTAGGCAGAGGTGCTGAGGAGTGTCATTCTCAGGTAGGATATACAAGTAATATGATCCAATGTAAAAATGGCGATCCATAACGATGGATATGATGGTATATATATATATATATATATATATTTCTTAAGATTTTAATTTCGTGTGCCGGTAGGAAATAATGTCGTATAAAGAATCCATGAATTTCATAGAAATTCCTTTGATTATGCTTCACATATGAAAAAAATAGCAGATATACACATTCGAGAACATGCGATCTCTCTGTGGCCGAATGGTCTCAAGATCTCCGGATCAGGCGGCTGTTTCGCCAACGAAGCGAGACAAAGGTTCGAACCCTACCGAATACCGCATTTTCTTTATTACGTCCCATGATAGCGTAGTCCCGCAGACAGAATTCGCATTGTTCAGAAAATAATGTTTAGGGCAGTAGGAAATAATGTGCAATAAAATATTTCATTGTTTTCTTAGAAATTCGATACACACACGTTAAAGATTTTTTTTCATTTCCGCCCAAGCGAGGCCATAATGCCACATAAAGACGCAAGAAGTTACTGGGAGTGAAAGACAATGAGAAAACTTTTGAAGGAACCGGAAACCCAATCGTAAACAGGAATCAAAGGATAAATCTCTACTCCATTTCAAAATATTGGTGAGGAATGTGAACCCAGCAGATAAAAGACATCTCAGGTTTTAAAACTATAAAATTAATATCTTCCTGCCTAAAGATCGAATGACCCAATAAAGAAATATTATGCCGGCTAATCTAGTATATATATTCCTAATAATATTTGGCAGTTTCCAAGCTTTGGAATGTTATTTTATTTATCGGCAATTCTCTTTGATCACTGTTGTGTTCCGAGTTGATTTTGCGTTATGAGAATTATGATTTCAACGAAAACAACTTTGAAGCTATTTTTTTAAAGTTATTATGCGTTTAAATAATAAAAATCTAAACTTCAGCTGCGGTTATCGACCAATTATGAGAAATCCTTTGTTATGTCTCAGCTAATTAATCTGTTTCTATTTATTCTTATTTACCGCAATATGAATTTATTTATCAAGCAAAGATCCAATAAGACATTTCCAGTTTTTCTATCATTTCTCAGCAGATGAAAATTTAAAAATTTTTTTACTTTATTAGTAAATTCATATTTGTCGAAAATTTTGCAAAATATTCTTCTCAGAAATTACGTGAATAGAAAAATGACTTCTGAACATTTGAAATTTCCAGTTAACTCATTCGAAGATAGGCTTTAATGATTAGAAAGAAGTGTCTTAAGGAAATGTGCTTCTGAATTTGTCCTTGTTCTTTTCAATCTCTATAATAAATGCCTTACTACTTCTTGATTTCCAGCCTGTAATTCCTGTCTTTAAAACCTCTGCTGAACCCATGATCCCTGGAATTATCGTCCTATTAACCATTTACCTATTTTTGGAAAAGTACTAGCAGCTCCAACTCTGAGTTGGTTAAGCATCTCACTTCACACTGCCTTCTTTCACATAGTGTGACTTTCGTTCCTCTAGGTCAACTTGCCTTGTGTTAATCGTTATTACTGAATTTGTCTTTCAGGCTTTAGATCTGAACGGCGATGTTCGGGTTCTGGCTTTAAATATCTCGAAGGCATTTAGCAGGGTTTGGCATACTGAACTTCTCGACAAGTTCAAGGGTTATGCCTTGCCTCTTAGTGGCATTGTCACTTTTCTTGGGGTAAAATTATTTTAAAAAGTCAACATTTCAAAGCAAATGGAAGCTTGTACAATAGAAAGACTTCAACATTTTATCCCAAAAAGGAAGAAGAGTGAGCTGACCTTAATAAAAAGTAAGGAAGGAAAAAAGGAGTAGCAATAGAATCGATGAAAAGCAGTGTCAAGATGAGTTGAATAGAGCTAGAGGAGGAGAAATCTATCTGATGAAAAGTCGGTAACTTCCTGTCTGTCTGACAAAAAGGCAGCGCCCTTGAAAGGTGTTGCTACGTTGAAGGAGAGGAAAGCAACTGACAAAAAGGTGGTATCAACGATTTGATGTGACGTTGAAGGAGGTGGAAACTAACTGAAATAAGCGGCCCCAGAGTGACTTACGTTGTACTGAAGAGTTAGTAACCCATCTGACAAAAAAGCAGCTTCTGGGAGAGTTGGGTGTCACTGAAGACGGAAAACGAGGAAAAGGCGGTGTCACAACAAATGATGAGGAGGAATAATTTTTTTCATGAAAAAGTGGCAACAAGGTGAGGGGAGTGGCTTGAAAGAGTTGTAGAACCTAACAAACACATAGGCAGCGTCAGTGGTTTGTAAGAAGAAAAGGACAATTTGAGTCGGGTGGAAGGTGATCCTTATACCAGGCCTGGCAATCATGCGACTGTGCTCCACAACTGGGGGGCGGACATGTGGAGACCTTAATTACTAGTAAATTGCAATTACTGAGAACATTTTTAGCAATGAACTTTTCAGTAATGTCCAGTAATTAGTTAATTAGCAACTATATATAATATTAGGAGGCATTTTTGTCCAATTATTGACTTATTTCCATAAATGCAAATTTTCAAAGAAAGAATAAAAATAGCAAAAAATAACTAAATACACAAAAATCACTTTATTCGCCATAAATTGGACATTTTTAGATTATATTGCAAAAATAATGAGTTAATTTATTTATGAGATTTGAGTATAGAAAATATAATTGAATAAGACAATTAGAAAGCACTTAACAATACTTTACAAAAAATGTGAATCTCAGAGAAACAATAATTTTAATAATCTTTATAAAATTTATTGTGATTTTTGTTGCATATACAATTTGTTCTACAGGAGATACAGAAAATATTTATTTCTCTCAGATACAATAATAGATATTACATAATTTAAAAAATTAAAATCAATTTACACTAACAAGAACACAAAATTTAGATAATTTGGGGGTGTTACCAAATGAAATATATGTAAAAAGGGGGAAATGGAAAATAAAATAATATCTGGTAACCCTGTGGTATCCAGCGGAATTTTTAAACTACCACAATCTATTAATTTAAAAAATGTTTATAATGATGAAAATAAAAACTAGTATTATTAAATATTTCCTTTTTCTGAACATATTAAGTACAAAATTATTTGTGAGGCAATCATTTTTGTAATATAGCCTGCTATGTATAAAAGTTACTTTTTAAGGGATCCTAGTTTCAAAGTCTGGTAAATTATCAAATGTCTGACATCGCATTTCATCCAGCAAATGTTCAGATTTTGAGCAAATAGTGTTTAAATCAAAGTTGTATTACTTGACATCAACACTTAATTTAAGAAGTAGTATAGTTTCTTCAATTTTAAATTTCTCAATATCTTTTTCAACTGTTATAAAATATGCAACTCCAGAACTTTCTCATCAGTTTCTAAATTCATTTTCTAAATAAATTCCCCAAGCATAACAAAATCAAATATGTAAACAAGTAAAAATCGATCTTTAATGTCTACTTATTGTTGTGGTATATTTTAAGAATAGTTGTAGAATATTAATAAATTTATTAAATTTAATTTTTATCATGAATTTTGTGATAAATTCTTTAATAAGTCATTTTTCATTCATTTCGCAATGAAAAACGTTGCATTTTTAATGTATTTAATTATTTAGGAAAGACAGAAAAATTCAACATATTTTTTAGAAAAATCTGTTTGTTCTGTTAAAAAAAATAGAAATTATTCATTAAAAAATAATTTTGTACTTAATATGTTCATTGCTGAAGAATAATAGCATAGAGAAAAATATTTAAATTTATATTAACTTTATTAATTCTTAATGACAGTTGTGAATTTTGGACCAAAAATGTTTGTTTAAAGATAAAATCAATGGAATAAATGGATAAATATATTTTACTTACTTCAGTATCTTAAATAATATCTTAAATAATAAACTTAAGTTAATCCAAAGTTAAAAATAAACATTTCTTTAAAAATAATAAATTTCTTAATCTAATTCCAGCAACGAATTTTCATGTATTAACTGTTCGCTCCCAGTCGCCCCCAGTCGCTCACAGGTCAACACGGTGTAAAGGCCTGAGTTATGGATCGTCTTGATCGGGTGGCAATGGAAGAGGAAAACCCAACTGTTAAGTTTCGAGACTGGGATTTGGGTAAAACTCTCAGACAAAAATGCGGTGTTCATTGATTGGCACTTATCAGACGAATAGGCGTCGCAAGAATGAGTTGTGTTGAATGAGTAAAGCTCAGATGAAAAGGCGGCAACAGAGTAGAGGTTGTTGCATACAGGAGAGAGACCCAAATTATGAAAATGCTGCGTCAGCATCGGTGTAGTGGGAGGAAATGAATATCTCTTAGATGAAAAGGAAGTGTGTCCAGATAAGTGGGGTGTAGTTGGAATAGAACGAAACTGCTAAAAGACGAAATGGCAACGTTAGGGTGAAAGAATTCGAAGCCGAGGATCCTATTGTCGAATAGCTTGCATCAGGTTGAGTGGATTGAATTTTCTTGTTAATATAGTAGGTTGAAATATGCTAATATCGAATGAAAAAACGAGTTGAAATAAACAATTATTATAATCAACAAATCAGGGAAAATGATCAAAATTTGAATAAAATAGGAAAGTGGATCGGACTATTGTGGTAAAGAGAAAACAGTACTTTCACAAATTTTATGAAGTTGCTGCTCAAAAGTAGCTGAAGAAAGAACAAGCTTATTCTTTTTATACTTCATAAAACTTCAAATTTCCAATTTTCCAAAACTGATATTGGATAAATATGTGGATTCCATATGTCGTGGTTGTAGTAGAATTTATCAAGAAGTTTATTCTAGGTAACTTTACGTATCATCTACAGACTGATATTTAGTAAGTTTAAGTTGTCATTTGGTCACAATAACACGATAGAAATTCTTAAGCGATTGACTTCCAGAATGAAACTAACGTGTTTAATATCGTCCAACAATGCGTGTGAATGTACGTACACACAAACACATACACACGCTTATCTGTATATAAATATATTTGTATGAATAAATATAGTCATATGTGTATGTATGCATATATATTCCAAAATTATCGGATCTTTGAGAGGTGGCATATATTTTAGATATTTTCGGATGTGATGGTGACTTTTTCAAATATCAATCTTCATTGAATTAGTTTTCAAAGAATTCCCCTTCTTTTCTTTTTCTCATTTTATTCTAATTCACTATTTTATTGATCAAAACAAATCATTTTAGTTCAAAAAGGAATTTGAACGCTGGGAGAGGTAATCTGTTTTCCGGCATCAAATATCACTTAAGCCATCGAATTGACAAAAAACCGTCACAAAAAAGACGCTCGTTTGACCAACAAGCAAAACGTTTTTTCTCCACATTGATTTCATTGATATGTGCAGATTTCCAGTTCGATTGCATTCTACAGCAAACCACATATAGATTCCAATTTCCCAATACGGAAACGTGTATTCAGCTTCGTTCTCTTTGGGAAAAATGCTCTTGTGACAAATGCTGGAGACAAACGGAATAAAATGGTTTTATATAAGCGTCATATTGACGTTTTGAAAACAAGTCAAAGAAATGAAAAGGTTATTTCATGATTGAGGTTTAGTTTCTCTTAAAGTAACTTTCAAATGATAAGATCTCTTAAGAAGGTATTCGTTACATTTGAAGATTTTTCTATGTTTATTCAAGTTTATTAAATGCGGCAAGAGATTTTGAATGTACATAATACAAACAGATGGTTCATTGGAAAAGACGTGATCTTTATCAAAAATATTTATAATAATGAAACGCTTCAAACGGAAGAATTATATACCAAGTATTTGAGTAGTGACCCATCTGCTGGAAGAGCGAGATGTAGTTCTACAAATCTGTAGCGGTATCCGAAACGAACGACGGGTCAGCAATAAAAATGTGAAGGATTGTCAATCAGATGTAGCGGACCCCACCACACCTATTTAACTTTGATTAGGAATGACGTGGAAAAGGACAAGCAAAGACGCTGGAGGTCACCGTCAAATGTGGCAGTCACATGCAATTTATATTTGGCGTAAAATAGCAAAAATACAAGACAGAACGTAATGGTTCAAAATATAATTTTTTAATTTATTTGTGTTTTGATGTACATGCATATAAGCTAAAGGTTTGATAGAGTTACGCCTTAGATTTGGGAAATATTTGTACTGGAGCTCACGAAGTTGAATTAATTATTAAACTGTAGATTTAGAAGAATAAAGTTCTTGTTGCATGTTAGGAAAAGTTGGTAGAGTTCAGAAGAGTTAAGAGTTCGTACTTGCGTGAATGTTGGTAATGTTCTTTAACCTCTGACCGCTAGGTCAAGACGAGAGTTCTTGAAGGTCACATTTTGGCAGCAAGGAAGGAGACGAAAGAGAAAACGGAGAGAGAAGGCTTACTCGAGTTTTGTTTATATAAGGGCGGTGTATCACATGACAGGCTCCAGCTTAGTGCGCGGTAAATATCATTCCTCGCGTACAAGAATTTGATTGGTCGGAATGACCAATCAGCGAGCTAGTTTTGAGGAGATTAGCCAATGAATGCTTGTCGTATGATCTGTATGTATGTATGTATGTATGTATGTGTGTGATGGTGATGCTCGGAAGAATTATGCACCAAGTATTAGAGTAGTGACTCATAGCTGGAAGAGCGAGATGTAGTTTTACAAAGCGAATACACCCTGCGTCATACCGTGGTAAACACAGCATTTGAAATAAGTTTTCTGTAACGATTTAATGATTTCGTGTTGATAGAAATAAAACGGGATAAAGATAATCTTTATTACAAATGAAACCAATACAATTCTCTAATCAAACAATAAACTGATAAGCTTAGTGTTTAATTGTGAGTTGGATTTCGGGGAGAAATTGTGTAATTTGGATGAAGTTCTGGGAAGAATACTTTTATATTGCCTGAACAGTGCAAATGCGAATCTCGGAATGTCTGCTTATGAAGAAAGAAAGTCTCAACCAGCTTCCCCATGAGATAGTCAGCACGGTGAGCAGAGCGGTGTTAGCTATACAAATGATTCCTTTGCTAGCCAACCGCTAAAGCTGTAGGCTTTATAAAAGCAGGCATATTTTCTGAAGAGATTTTTGTTTGCGTTACTAAGGATTTCTGATCGTGTTGGTCCGTCAGCATTTGTGTCTCCGGTGTCTCGGTTGCATTTGTCCCGTACGTGTGTTGTTCCCTTGTGGAAGTCTTGTTCGTGCACTGACCGTCGGGATCCATTGTTTGATTCCGGTGCTGCTGATTTGTCCATCTTCATTGGAAGATACCCAACCAGTAACAAGAAATTCTACATGATTACTTATATTTTGTTTGAAAGTTAAATCTGATGCAGTAGAACGCATTCAAATTCAGTATAGACATTTATCTATATTTCTTATAGAAATGCTGTCATTTGCACGCATATAAATATATCTTAACACGAGTAAAAATATGATAACTTGCTTGAGAAATGGATAGGTTGGCTGATATTTTCATAGAAAGAACTATATATGCAAGTGACACTTTTGAATAGGATATTTTTTTCAGAAAATCCTTTGTCCTTTGTATGTGTGGGGGGAGGTTGTTACGAAGTTAGACGTAAGAAACTGAATGATAAAGCAGGAAAGAGTGTGAGAGTGAAATAATTGGCCAATACGCATTCGGATCCTGTAATGACAGTAGAGAAGAAAAAGGGTGCAATGATGCACCAAATTGTAGGTAACAATCTGGTTTCAAGAATACTGAAGACGCTTATAAATTTGGTGAAACTGTGGAGGAGAAAAAAAGAACGGAGTGACTACATAACGATCAATAAGAGATTTAGGAATGCAATTTTATACAATAAAACCCGAGCCAAGTGACGATTTTGGGAGCAACCATGCCCCACGCATATGGAATCTCAGAATAAAACTTGGAAAATTAAAGAAAACCAAAACAGCACCCAAACTACAATCCAGCAGACACTTTGATAGCTCCAATTCCAAAGGGATGGGTGCTGACAGAATTAAAGGGATATATACGGATTGAGTTAAAAACAAATGCAATAAATTAAACGTGAGTGAAAACAAAGTTTATAATTCAAATGATTGGACCAGAAATAAGAGAAGAACAAAGACACCGAAACGACAAATGCTGTATTTGTGCACAGAATGATATGAGAAAGAAAGATTTTGCAAAAGCATTTCATGAGATGCGGCATGAATATATCTGAAGTGAGACGAAAACTTTAGATTTTAAAATAATCCAGAACTTTTATACTAAGAGGAAACCGATGCATATGTATAGAAACTGAATTGAGTAAATGCGAAAACGTAGAAAGAGGCGCAAACCAAGAATGCGACTTCTAACCAGATTTATTTAACTTTTACAGCGAGGTTATCCTAAGAGAACTAGATATCCTACCAGGATTTTTATTAGCAGACAAAATCTGAACAATGTAATATATGCAGACTGACTGACGCTATTGATATCAGGCACGGAAAGGAAATTACAATTTACTCCTGAACAAGGTTGTAAAAAAGTGAGAAGAATGGACGAACAATCAGTTATGTGAAGAAAAGATGTTTGACTCTCATCAAGAGGAACATCCCATGATTCTGGCTACAAATTGGTGATAACAAAACCAAACAAATTTAAATATTTAAGAAATGTAGCACCGAAATCCGAAGTTGCATTGGGATAGCGAAAGATGACTTGCAAAAGTTAAGCAAAGTATTAAGAAACAGGAAAATTTCGTTGGAAACAAAGAAAGCAACACTGAAATGCTATATAATATCAGTCCATCAGTTTTGCAGTGAACGCTAGACAATTTCCTCGGGGGTAAAGAAGGGATTTGAGACTTGGAAATGTGGTTCTACATAAGGATGCTGAGAATACTATGGAGTGGACATGTGAGTAACGAAGACGGTTTTAAGAATAATAGAAATAAAAAGAACACCCGCGTTTAGAATCAGAAAGAGGTAATTGAAATTTCTAGGATATAAAATAAGGAAGGAGGACTTGAAGAATTTGACACTGACGTGATATATTGAAGGCAAAAATGACATAACAAAGCACCGAGTAACCTTGATAATGAGCTGTTGAAGATAGATGGGAGAACAGGAAGTGGGAGTGATAGCGAAGCGACAAACCTTACTTAAAGATAGGAAGATGTGGAGAACCATGTTTGCCGACGCCCTGAAGGGATACGACACATCAAAAAAGAAGATCAACATTTGAAATCAGGTTAAAATTGAAATGGCCTATATCCCAGGATGCCCTAAGTCAGTTATTGATATTCCATCCAACAAGCCTGTCTTCTTAGATCGTTGCCTAATCATTCAGGAACTTGTGCACAGGGTTAGAGTTAGTTTGGGGGTCTCTGGAAAAGTAATCTATGAGAACCTGGATATAGAGAAAGTGTTTTTCCTACTTTTTCAGAAGTAAATCACAATCAATTGCTCTCGTCAACATTTTGGCCATGTGTCAGGAAAATCAAGAGAGATTTTTATTTCGACTTTTAAAAAAAATTGGTTCCTTATTTTGATCTAAAGACTAAAAAATACTTCAAATAATTGAAGCTTGGTGATTCCCGATCACGCCTCAACACAAATATCCAAGTATATGCTAGCAAAGCCATGCTCAAAATGTGGAAAATAGTCTGGTGCTTACGGATTTCCTGGCCAAAACCCTCACGATGACCGCTTGATAATGATTCATTGCTGTTGAAATGACGGGAAAACATTAAAACCAATACAGGCGCTATAATCGATAAACGTGTCCAGACATTGAAAGACAATTAACGAGTAAAGAAATACGAGGTTCGCACAAATGGAAATGGTTCCAAATTTTCGCCGATTTCCACTCTGTTCTCTGACACCATTTCATTTCCACATCTTATCTTCGATGAAATTATATTTTGAAAGGAAAAAACTTCTACGATGATGACACACAGATTAATGAGACTCTAAATCCTAATTTCCACAATGCATCAACCTATGGACATGGCACATGACAAATTATTAATGAATGTTCGTTGTATCTCACGTTCCATCGATAGCATATACTAAACTGAAGTGTCAAAAAATGGATACAGCTACCTGTGTAGCTCTTTTTTTGCTTGGATAATGGTGGCGACACGATGTGCTGGAGTCATTGTGTGTGTGTGTGTGTGTGTGTGTGTGTGTGTGTGTGTGTGTGTTGATCGAAGCACATTCTAGGGCTATTCATAACTGTGTTGTTTTGCGGAGTAAGATCAGTAATATGGATCATACATGATCAATGGGATTTAAATCTGGAGAGTACAAGGTCAATAGATTATTTGGAATTCAGTAGTGCATTCTTGGAACTATTTTCCTGTCCCCTGCGCAAAATGGGATGGCTGCCTTATGTTGCTGGAACAAACCATAACCTGGAACAATGGTGAGGAGTACAAATGGTCTGGAGTAAAATATTTTAAAGATATTTTTTAAGTAAGATAAAATACGACAGACGCCAATATAGAACCTTACACAACACTGGTGACTGGCTACACTGACAGTTTCACGTGGTCTCCTTCACCCACCAACTGGCCGCCGAAAGAAATGGACAATTAATTTATCTACCTGAATTCCACTATCATATACCAGTGATTTCTAATCGATGCTGTGTTGTCGATATTGGCACCCTTGTTTCTCGACAAAGAAACGCAATGTAATGTAGTATAAGTTCTACAGAGCATTCTCTCAATGCTTAAAGGAAACCAACATCGAATTCTGATGCGATCTGACACGACACGTTCCTCTTCTTTAGATTGTTACCATTTGCCAGCAGTCACATTTTTTGTATCCCCTTTGTGTGCTCGTAATGTTCATGTGATGTTGATGGTTGTCTGGAATTCTTGAAATAGGCTTATTGCACCTACCAAAATCTCAACCAGTTAAAGATTCAATCTTTTTAGCCTCAATAATCATTCCAAAGCGAAATGTTGCTAAATTCTGGACATAATTCATAGCTTTGATAGCTACGCTACCTCTTTACCTATTAGTTTATACACACTTTATCCGACTGAGTCCATTTCTACAAATGGTTGGAGGCACATTATCCAATGTATTTCTCTTTCTATGTTTTGGCACTTGTCTTTTTTATTGGATGCCACAGTCATTATTTAAATTTAAGATTCATGTAATACTCGTAAAACATCCATGCTTTTGTTGTTCTGGATACACAACGTCATCGGATTTGGCGTCATTAAAATAACAGAGTGCTATAATTATTCAGACGGTCAAATCGGTAATGAGAAGTATCAAGAAATGAGAATTCGAATACTGGAATTGAAACGCGAATACAGGATTACTGACAGCTTATTAATGCATGAACGAACACACTGAGGTGAAGAAGAATGAAAGAATATAGGAATAAAGGTTGAGGGCTTGTGGACAGGAGACGGTGGAAGCCATTTTGAGAGATGGCATTTGAAGAAGAATTTGATGGATGAATGAATCAGCGAAGCAATCTAGTAAGTGGTAAATGATAACCCATAAGCTGACCATAGACTGGACGGTAATCAAGCAGTGTAGCGGGTTGTTCGTCAGGGCAAAGAGAATGTGGATAGGGAGCTAAAGATAGGTTGATTGAAGTGAACCTTGTCTCATTTGATGTGGCATTTCCAGTTAGTAAACCTTACACAGGACGATTTGAAAGTGTTTGAAAGAAAGGAAGGAAAAGGAAAAATCGATCTGAACTGAGTGAAGTCAAAGGATAAATAGAAGTAATGGAAAACTGAATCAAACAATAGACATGATATAGAAGGAAATAGAAAGAGAAATGTAAAAAGAAAGACAAAAAGAGATTTTATGTAAATGTGTAAACATGTCTTTATCAAATCAAATAAAGAACAATGTCACTTTTTCTGTTTCTCTCCATAATTTCTGTCATGTAAAATGAACACGTGGATCCTCTGATCTGATTCGAACGTTTAACCAAGCAAAGCAGACAAACCAACTTCTATTATATATGGATAAGCAGTAGGTTAAACAGGACACACTGACCATAGGCAGAAGACAGGGTAGCGACATTTTCATCCTCTGTAAATGTGCCGATCCATATATAATGTGATCATTTTTACGGGTATTATGCAAGTTTATTATAGAATTTGCATAAAAAGAAGATAAGAATGCAAAGGCAGTAAAGTATTCTTTATTAATCAAATATTAATTACCTATAATCAATCTTTTCCGAATATTATATATATAGATACATAGATATATGTATGTATGTGTGTGTGTGTAAAAGAGTGCACATTGATAAACACGAAGTGGTGATAGTTTCATTCATGGATATCATTTTCAGATGGCCTGAAGATTGCATTTAAGCATGAAACAGATTGTAGACAATCGCTGTTGAACCCAATGTCTATTCTTAGACTCACGCTCTATCTCTGATATTGAGAAATTTACCCATAAATATAGTATATCTTAAAACTATATTCTCTCTCTCTCTCTCTCTCTCTCTCTCTCTCTCTATATATATATATATATATATATATATATATATATATATATTGCCTGACGATTGCACTAGCATGAAACAGACTTGACTTCTATGTTCACTTTTATATTTATATATATATATATATATATGCTCGCGCGCGCGTGTGTGTATAAAGAGAAAGATAAGTAGACTACGTTTAGATAAAGAGATGTAGATTGTATAATCATGTATGTAGACAAATTGTATAAATAAAAATTCAAATTTAAAAATATAACAGTAAATTCAAATTTAAAAATATAACAGTAAATTCAAATTTAAAAATATAACAGTAAAAATAAAACAGTAAACGTTATGTTTCTTAAGTCAAAAGATTTTACAAGCTGATTATAAAATGCATTCGATAGAACATTAAAATATTTAATTATTGTTTTTTTCTATTTTGCAAACTATTTTTTTTCTTTCAATTTTTAATATTTCAATTCCACACACTGATGAGTAGAGATATTATTGGTTGTTTTTAGTGCGACAAATATTTAACAACAAATGCGTGGAAAGGTGATGAATTTTAAGTACACCTTCCCATTGATTCACTATGAAAAGGTCGAAGTTCATTGTGTGCTTCCTTATTTTGACAGTACAAAAACTAAACATTTGTTAATATTGACAGCAGACTTGCCAATATGATTGTTAGCAAAAACTACGGGTGGGTGTTAGAAATCATTCCTTTCATAACATCTATTGGTAACGGTAATATTGGATGTTTCCTTATAAGGGAACATTACGCATTCATTGACCAATCAGCCAGTGATAGTTTCAGTTAATATTTATAAATTCTTTCTCGTAAAAATTTATTTCAGGAAAATCGCTTTCTCATGACCAATAACTGTTAATGTTCTTCCCCGCACTGATGACGACTTTCCTTCCTAACCTTTTGATTTTGAAATAGTGTGGAACATTAATATCTTGATTATGTTATTATTTTCTATTCGAGTTGCATATGCTATCCATGCTGTTGCTGAAATTCCTCAAGTGATGTGGTTTGTTGTATTTGGTACCGTTATTTGCTTGTAATTCTGTAGCGCCAGTTCTAGAGATTTGAAGAAGTCTGATCCTCAATAAGACCTCATTGATCTGAGAAATCGGTTCTATATGCTGACACTCTAGATATTTGTGAACAACATCCATATAAAAATCTTAATCCGATGAATGTGTTGGTTTTGTAGCAATTTTGCAGTGTTGGGCGTAAACAGCCCTAAGACAATTTATTCTATGTTTAATTTCATTATCTCTTATACTAAATTTGCTATAAATGATTGATGCATTGAAGTATTTGAAATATTTAGTATTTACTAGTTTCACATCTTGAAATTTTTTTATGATGGATTCAGGGTATGTACCATTTTAATTCCAGATCATAATTTCTATTTTGAAAAGGTTTATCTTGAGTGCTTTTTCTTGGAACTCTTGACAGGATGTTAATTTTTTTTTGTCCAAGATCATTCTTATCCTAAATACGAATACTTATGTCATCAGGAAGACTTCCGTTCATCATCAGTCCAGTGGCTTTGGGAGAGAAAGAAAGAACACTTTTTTCTGTGGGTAGATTCGTTTGGGTTGTGGGGTATGGAACGTATAAAGGATCAGTGCCCATCCATTTCACATCTGTGCTTGTAAATGCGCTGGACATAATTTAGGAAACGATAAAATAGATTGGAGACCCCTTTTTCTCCTTATCCTACTCCTGATGAGGTTTTAAATATTTTATTATTGGGGGACTTCGTCAGACATGTACCATTTTGTGGACCAATATAATTCCTCTATCAGATCTAGACATTCAGTTGAGTCAGAGTTTGGAAGGTGGTTTCTAATGAATGAAAAGAGGAGGTTTCTATTGATGTAGTCGTATAGTTCTGTGGGGTCGCTATAGTCGACATACAATTTTTTATTGAAGATACCGATATGCAATTTCCTGCAGTTGTTTGATGACATATTTGCCATCATTGCATCCCTTATGATAAAGATTTAAAAGGCAAGAAGATAAAGATTTAAAAGGCAAGAAAAATAAAGCGTCTTTGCAAAAAGTTGTGGGTTTACTTCCTAATAAAAAAGATATGTAGTGTAGAAAAAAAGAAAGAAAAAATTATATTTCCTAAATGTAGCGTTTACTCTTTAAACAAAGACGGAGACATGAAACGAAATTAATCTGTGTTATTGATTACAGATAATGATTGATTCTATTTTTAGTCTAAGCAGACACTTATGAACAGTGAAGATTTTTCATTGTCATAGCTGAAAAGATTGTCTCTGAAATTGATAGTTTTTATCATCTTTAAGCTTGACATTTTTTGTTTCAGGATGTATTCAATAAATTTCGATTAATCGGTGGGGGGGATTTGGTTCGACTCCAACCCTCAGTTTCCTAAAAGAAAGAATCAACTGATAAAAAATGACTTTCATTATTTGCTCATGGAATGATTTTACCATCTATGTGAAATGTTCGGTGAGACACGCGAAATATTAAGTAGCCTGACAGATGAGAATAGTGATCAGTGCATTTTAAAATGTTTGGTAGCACATCGTAATTAAACAAAGTACAATTCATATTTTCTGTTAAAGGAATTAACAAACACAATCATGCCTAAAAGGTTTCCTGAAATATCTCACCGGTTCGAGAGATTTTGAATGATGGATTTCAAAGCAATTTATATTTACAAGGTTAATCTTTTCGCCATTTTTGTTTTGACCTCTGTTGAACGAAATCCTTTTTTATTTGACGCGTTCCTTCCTGACGTAACTGATACTGTCTTTCCATAACTTCCCATCCTTTGTAACTTAAATCAATGTTTGTCCGCTTACTATACGTTCCAGTCCCGACATCCAGTTACACAAGGTCTTTAGGTAGCTTACTTTGTTTTCATCTGTCATGCTTATCTTGAGTATGTCCTATGAGTGTCATATTCTCAAACCCTTCTTTTCTCATTTGTGTTCCAGAAATTTTCAATTATCTCTTTCCGATTTTAAATTTGATTTTTGTTCCTTATCTACTGCCTGGAGAAATTGTTTCGCATGTTTTGTCATATAGGAAAATTGATATTATATAAATGTCGAATACGTTTTTATTCTAACGAAATTTCTTGTCTCGTAATACTTTGCTTATCTTTTGGGAGGCTCTTTCGTTATCCCCATGCATCTTCGGATTTCGGTTCCACATTTTCTATCCTCTGTTATAAACCTTCCCAGTGAATGAAATTTCTGTACTTGATTCATTCTGAACGATTCGACGTTCTGTCTCCTTACAGTCGATGGTTACACTTTTTTTTTCGCTTTACTTTTACTCTCCTTCCTCTCATAGTTCCTCTATAGGTTTTATAGCTGCCATCAGCACAGTGTCATTTGTTTCTCTTACGTCGTTAAGATTGTAGCCACCAATAATCAATCTTTACAGAACTTTTAGTTCTCGTAGCCAAGCCTTTACATTTTAGGCTGAATAAATCCGGTAAAAAGATGTATGTACCTATCTATTATTGTCTATTTAGTCCATTTTCTATTCGTATGCTGAAGGTTTGTTTCTAGTTAGATGTTCCAAATTCTACTAATATACTATACTCGTTTTTCTAGCATAAGCTAACTAAATATGTTTCACTCATCTTTTCAGGGCATCTACCCTAAACATAGACATAAATGAAGAATTCCCATTCCCCATTGAATTTAATAACGGTTCACTTGTTAGCTACATGGTTTAGCCTCACTTCACTAAATATTTGCTTACCACTCATTTCAAGCAGAATGATCTGTCCTATTTGCTAGCATTCAGCAATCCAGGAATGAAGGAACTGGATTAGGCTTCTAGAGATATTTGGCTTACGAACGAAGAGAGAAGAGAAATTTTAAACAGATGCAATAACTGAATGATGTCGACTGCATAGAAACAAAGCAGTACAATGCAGATCAACATTTAGCAACTGTATTTAAACAATCGATCTTGAGAGCCCTTAGAAATAATGGTTGATTGTTTCAATGTGGGTCACCTAAGTTGTAGTTGCCCGTTATGGTGTAACTTTGAAAAGATAGAATTTGGAGGGACTTCATTTCAAGAGTTATCTGTTTCGAACTCTTGTCTATCATTCTATTCCAGGTGCCTATTATCGTTCTCTCCCTCTCTCGCATCCATAATTTCCATGCCTGAAGATGACTGAATGTACAGTTGAAAGTACTTGCGTATTAATGAAAGACCTTATACAGCTTATCATTTTTAAAAACAAGGATCATAACATTCATCGAGTGATTTGTAGGTTAATGCACCTTTAAAATTTTGTTTGCGAAGGGATTTCGCCATTTTATATCATTAACTTTACTAATCTAGTTTTTGTATGAATAATTCATTGTAATATAAATTGAACTGCACCACATATTTGATATATATATATATATATATATATATATATATATATATATATATATATATATATATATCATGTGTACTTCAGCAGCACGCCTTCATTAATGCATGTTTGAATACGGCATTAATAACCTATGTATGCTAGTGTATTATAAATATAAACAAATATGAGTGTGGATGGATTGGAAAGATTCTATGAAGAAATGTCAAAGAATGTTGATAAAGATCGATTTAAAATAGAAAAAGCGAAAATGATGGCCACACTTATAAAACATCATTTTTCTTGTTGATGTATATACACGTATATCTGCTATTCTGCATTACTTTATCTCTTTATATATGTATGTGTATATATATATATATATATATATATATATATATATATATATATATATATATATATATATATATATATGTGTGTGTGTGTGTGTGTGTGTGTGTATATGTATATGTATATGTGTGTGTGCGGGTGTGTGTGTGCGTATGTTCAGTTGTGTGTATGTAGGTGTTCTTGTATGTGCGTATGTCCGTAAATATGCAAGTGTATAGAGATTAAGTACAAAAATCGAGAGAGAAGGTGTCAGAGAAAAAGTGAAAGAAAGATTAAGAGAGAAAGAGAAAGAGAAAAAGAGAAAGAAAGGTCAAAAGAGAAAAAGAAAAGAGAAAGATTAATAAAAGGAAAGAGAAAGAAAGATTAGGAGAGAATTGGAGAGAGAAAGAAAGAGGAATGGAAACAAATTGATAAAATCTAATGGAATTGTAAATGAGTATGTTGTGAACATGAAAACAGTGACTGTGTGCGTGTACTCTATTTATATTGTGTGTGCGTGTGTGTGTATGCTCTACGTGGGTGTGCTTATGCACTATTTGCGTGAGCACGTGTGTGTATGTGTACCTGCTCTATTTAAGTTTGCGTGTATGTGTGTGCGCTATTTACGTCTATGCGTACGTATATATATATATATATATATCTTCTATTTATGTGTACGCGCATGTCTTCAGTTTACAGATATTTCTATGTGTGTATATACTGTGTGCTCTAATTCTGCTTTTGTGTCTGCGTGTGTATACCCCATTTATAGTTGCATGTGCACCTTTTACATATGTATGAGTGTATAAAATATTTACGTGTAAGCGCATTTGCTTTATTTACGTGTGTATGTGTGCGTGTGCTCTATTTACGTGAGCATGTGGGTGAGTATGTGTGTGTGTGGGTGAGTATGTGTGTGTGTGTGTGTCTGCTGAGATCAGACTCATTCAGACAGCAAATTCAACCAAAGTGTAAGATTTAATAACAAATCCACGCGTTATATGGCGTCTAATATTCTGCTATTATGGATTGGGGATTTATCACTGAAATCATATTTATCATATCAGAAATGCCTCCAGAGTCCTAGTCAAATGTAGAAGAATATGTATCGCCAATTTTCCAATTAGCCTTAAAAATCAGGATTCGATATCTTTGTGTTTCGGCTTGAATGTCAATTGCTACATTTTATGGATTTTCCTGACACAATTTATGATCATAAATTGTGTCGAGAATAATTACTTCCCATATGTTATCTTATACCGAACTAAACTTAACTCTATCTAAATGCATATTTACCAGATTTAATTTAGTTCCGCCTAACATAACACATGGGAAGTAATTGTGTAGCGCAAACCATTCAGTTAAGGAGAACTTAAATGCCTCAAATGAATTTGTGAAAGTTTTATTTGTGAAAGTTTCTACTCGAGTTATAGCATGAATTATAAAGATCTCAAGTGGAATCTATACCTTTGACTTTTTGGGTTTTTTTTATTGGCTCAAACGTCAATCACTGTCACCGGGGATAAATACACAATTATCTCAAATACCAAAAAATCAAACCTGGATGGTAAGTGTTCAGGATTAGTACTGTCCACCAATTTATTATATTTTATTCGACTAAAAACTACAATAACTGAAAAACGTTACCATTATTTCCAATATTGAACTAAGAACTATATCCCGTATCGGAAACAATATTTGGTATGGCTATTTTTCCGAGATAACGAACCTAACCAAAAGGAGGAATTTTGCCATAGAACAAGAAGATTCGTCAACAGGGAATAAAGACAAAAGAGAAAATAAAAGACATTGATATAATTAATGCGCATCACCAAGTGAGAAACTTCCCAAAGAAATGACGAATAAATATTATATGAAAGTTAGATTTGTATTTCTGTGCAAATGATTTAGGAATTTGTGCAGGTTGTATACACTACGTCTATACTAAAGTTATCAGCATCGTAACAGAATGCATGATAAAGATCTCAAGTGACAGCCAATAACATAAACGTAAAAGAAACGCCTTCGTCTTCCATTCAGTTGCAATCGACCAGTAAATTTGTATCTCACGTAAGAAATACAATGGTAATTTTAAGATATAGATTTTTGCATAATATTGCATGTATTCATGTATATATAAGTAGATATTTGTCTATTGTGGAGTGGAAACTTCTGGAAATCCTTGCAAAAAGACACGCAAATAAACATAAAAGTTCCATTCCAATAAAATTATGCAATAAAAAATGTATTTTAAAGAGACGCTATCCGAAACCATGCCAATATAGCCAAAATTTTTTGTTGTTAAAATTTGTGATATTTATGGGTAAACAGAGCGCGTTCAATATCGGAGATAGAGTGTCTGTAAATCTAAACAATGAGGAGAATACTGAATAGTGACTGACAATTTTTATCTATTAAGTGACGGCCATAGCCTCATGCAGCCTTGATTAGTAAATGTAACCCAAATAAACGTATGTAATTTTGTTATTTTTAATATTTTGCTTTTATATTTTATATTTCGAATGCTGAGAAGATAGCAAAACCAGAACACCAAATACAATACCTTTTACAGAAGAACAGAAAATGTTCTGTGTGCTGAGAAAATTGGAGGGTAATTCCTATAAACATGCCATCGCGAAATTCAGCAGGAAGTGTGACAAGAATACACCCCTAGCAAAACTGACATTTGCCAATGGATCAAGAAGTCTGGGGCTATATTTTCACGAGAAAAAAGCCTCCAGCAGTCAAAGTTGGTAGAAAACCTACTGTAAGGTCTCCTGAAAACATAGCAACTGTCCGAGATTCAGTAGGCAGGAGTCTGAAGAAATCCGTCCGTAAAATGTACCAGGATCTTGGCCTCACCAAATCCTCCCATGAGCCATGACAGGGGTGCCACCAGGGTTCACAGGGAGTACCATTGGTACCAGCAAGATGGGTCAACCCTTCATAAAGCAAATGTCTCTTTGTAGTGACTGGAGCAGAAGTTTCCCAACCGACTCATAAGAAGTAAACGCGAAACTGAGTGGTCACCGCATTCCCTCGACGTCACCCCACCAGATTTATCTGTGGAGGTATCTGAAAGACCGAGTTTACAGGAACAACCCCCATCTCAGAGCTAAAGGCAGTAATCACTCAAGAAATCAGAGCTTTACCAAAAGAAGAGTGCATCAAAATCATCGACAATTTTGCCCGTAGATTTCAAATGTGTCTTCAGCAGAACGGAACATATTTGGAGCATATTCTATAAATAACAATAAAATCTTTGCCAGTAGGGCTAGTGACATGTTGTTTGTATCAGTAGACTTTCTAACTTCTCTAGTTTTCAGAAATATATGGTTTGTATATAGTTTGTAAAGAGAAAATAAATGATGTTTACATTCTTGGATTACATTTATTCTGGGACACCCTATCACTCAGTCTCTCTCTCTCTCTCTCTCTCTCTCTCTACCTATCTATCTAACTAACTATCTATAAACATATGTGCATATGTGTATAAAACATATAAAGCAGAGAAAGTAAGAGTCATTCACACAACAACACAAACACGCACAAACTCATACCCACAGACACATATATAGCTAAGTTTCAGTCGGTGATAAGTTACAGCTTGTGTATGCGAATTAGAATCTACAATAATTATATATATATATATATATATATATATATATATATATATATATATATATATATATATATATATATATATATAAGCTCCTCCAATATCCTAATTATTTTTTTTATTGAACGCGAAACACAAAGCTAATCAAATTGAAGATAATAAAAGAATGAATGATATAAACAAACGTAATAAAATTGGAAACATTATACTACCTACTAAGTCTATCACAACCACAGTTGAAAAGAATTTGTCTAAACTTAGCATAGAATTTATTACAACTACTTCTAAAACAACAGATTTAATTCATACAAAACAAATTAACAACTTAAAACTTGAAACAGGAATTTACACGATTGCCTGTAATGATCACTACAAGGAATACATAGGAGAGACCTGGAAGAATTAAAAAAGGATTATATGAACAGAAAAGTGATCACTACACTCAGTTCATTCGTCACTCATCGTAATTTCGATTTACAAAATGCTAGATAAATTAAAAGAGTAAATAATTTACTATGGCGAATATCTATAGAAAGTGAACTTCTTTCTAAAACAGCCATGGTAAATTTGCGTCCCGGTTCTTGCAATATTTCACCTTAAATGGCAGATACTCTCATGTGATTTGCTCAAGTAAATAATCATAATTGCAGCTGATAACAACAGCTTACCTCGATATTTTTTCCAGTCGATGATGGGCGCTAATTTATATTTTCACGGTTAGTATCTGAAATATTCAGGGCAATATATGGTTGGATTCCATTAAATATGTGATCAGCACCAATTTATTATTGAATTCAGGTTCAGATTTCAAACAGGTTCCCTGTTTTCAAACAGGTTCCCTGTTTTCAAACAGGTTCCCTGTTTTCAAACAGGTTCCCTGTTTGAAATCAGATCTAATCACTTGTTAATCTTTCGGGGTAAGACCCAATCATTTGTTCACCAGATCCTATATTTTTCCGACTCATATAAGTCAAGTCCATTTCCATGAACACCATGAAGGGCGGAATCCAATTTTCTCTACCATTGAAAATCAGGTTACAATACTTTTGTATACGATAGGGAATCATGAGTTTAATATTCTGAGACACAATTAGGGGTCAGATACAATTCTTTATCTACCATTCGGCGTGGACTTAGTTCCAATAGCTTTTAATATTCGAAAAAGAAGTCAAATCCAAGCATTTTTCCCTCGTTGAGATGCTTGGTAAATTCGGACTTTGGACAAATTTTTTCTCTACCATTTGTAGAGAGGTAGAATCCTTTTTGTTCCATTGGGCCGTAGAACGATTCATTTATCTACTATTCAGTTTTCCGTACAACCCTTGTTCTTCAAGTCAGTTAAAAATTTAGAAGACTTGAATATATATATATATATATATATATATATATATATATATATATATATATATAGAGAGAGAGAGAGAGAGAGAGAGAGAGAGAGAGAGAGGGAGAGAGAGAGACTCAGAGACTCAAGTTTTGAGTTTTATATAGCGTTTCCTCCAAAGATAGCAAGATTAATATTTCTGATCAGGGATATCAACACAAATGTACAATTCCTGATATCTGAATGAAAGCAAAATTCGTTTGTCTTTTAGAGATGCAAATCTGTTTGTATGAACGTGGAGTAATTTGTAATTGGATTTGTTACTTTTGGCTTCAGACGTTACTAAATTGGTGATGAGGTTGTGCCTTTCTGGAATCTGTCCAAAGCTTTAAGCTAGCCTTTAGATAATTCCAAGATAGAATTATTTTCGTATAAGCCACTGCAGAATTTCAAAATCTCTGCTTTATTAACAAAGTTATTGAGAGTTTTAGACAGTTTTCAGATTCGAATAGGAAAGCAATCGATCGTATGGGAAAGCAATTCATGGAATAGGAAAGCAATCCATCACATACAAAAGGTAAAAATAATCGAGTTATTAAATATCGAAATTTTGCAGAACATATCACAAAAGAACGTTAAAGAAATTGCGATTTGTTGTTAACAACTTCATTACTGGCGACTTATAATGAAGCTATTTCTTAATTACATTAAAGTACTAATTCTAGTGAAAAATGATGTCGCCATCTTAGGAAAAGTACGGACCCCTCAGGTTTTTTAAAGAAGGCCGCCACAGCAAAATAAAATGTCGATGTACGAAACAAAATTTAATGAAAGCTGTTTATTTACATTAGGTATGCCTAATCGAAAATTGATGTTAGGCTCAAATCGAAGATTGATGTCAAAGTCAAATCGAAGATTGATGTCAAACTCAAATCGAAGATTGATGTCAGACTCAAATCGAAGCCACTTATGCAAATCGTTTCTTGTTTTGCTTTTTGAATCGACAATAGGAAATCTTCAAAGAATTCCTATAGAATTGAGGATGTATTATGCAAATGAAAACAGTCAACAGTTTTTATTTGAAATGTAAGAAGAAAAAATTGTTTTCGTGAAAGTTATTTAGAAGATGAACTTTATTAATTTGATAAACAATGATGCTTTTTAAAATAATGTTTTGAAAAATAATGTTAAAATGGAAATTATTAGTATGAATCTTATATATGGAAATATCTTTAAACCTTCGAAAAACCTTCGGTAACAGAAACCAAACAAAAAAAGGTTAACAAGAGAGAATGATAAAAGAAAGGAAAAAAGAAAGCAAAAAATTTAAAAGAAACGTGAAAAGAAAAGTAAGGAAATTCCAGGAAAAGAAAGAAATAAACAAACATAAAAAGAAGAAAAAAGGATGAAGAAAACGGTTAAAAGAAGCGTTCGACTCTCTGGATAAAAATTAGTTTCTCATCTGTTCGGTTTGTCTCAGCCAACCAGCCTTCATTGACCTTTCGAACTTCTCGCCCAAAGTGTAATAATGTAAATGAATCAAGAATTCTTTACAAATTGTATTTTTCTAAGTAATCCTTATGCCCGAATATCATTTTAACTTCCGCCAACGGAAGCAAAGATTTTTGGTAACTACTCACGTGTCAATAGGTTTCATACATGACATTATGAAGATCTTATATCGAAGTCGGAATGCGCATTGATACTGAAAATGGTAAAAGCTTCTTCGAAATTATAAAGTAAATATTTATAAAGTAAATATTCGTCGCCTGACGATTGCATCTAGCATGAAACAGACTGTCGCCTCTAAGTGTTGACTTCTATGTTCACTTTTATATTTAAAGTAAATCTTCTATAGATATTACGTTTCATCCTGATTTTATGCGGAATTTGGCAAGTTAAAATGCTAGTTTCTATTTCTTCGACAATTTAGAACCTGAATAGGCTTGACTGGACTAAGTATAGTTGTTTGAGAATATAATCTAATAAGTACTGTTTTTTGTCATCTTTTGCGTAGTGCTTTACATAAATGTTTTGAGGTTGAGATATAACAGAGTTTCACCATGAAATATTGTTGCTCTCCACCAAGCTGTTTCATATCTTAAAAAAACGAACATTTTGTTTGTATCTCATTGTACAGTTTTTATCTTCACAAAACGATTAGTTTCCTAATTTTCTCATTGACAACAATACTCCAATGATAAAGTGTATGAGTCTGAATTTAATTTTTATTGACCAATGTCGGAAGAGATCAGGTTTTATTGTCAACACTCGCCCACTGATTTGTTGTCTGTAACTTCCCAACTACAACGTTAGTTATCAATGATGCTAGACTTTTAGTATTGTCAGGGAGAAAACAACGAGTATTTAAACATCTCCATAGGGATATCCGTTAAAGCTAAATGATAATCCACAGGAAGTTCAAACCCTACCCCGAGACCTGCCGATAATACGAAGCCAATAATATTTTCCTGTTGAGCTTCTAGCGTCCATTCAGAACAAATTATAAACGAAAGATTTTATCCATTCACCGAAACCTGCTTTAATTTAACTTGTTTCGAGAAACCACGTTTGGAAATGTTGGCAAATTACACAGAGCCTCATACGTCTTCTGCGTCAAATGTCAACGGGTTGATGATTGCAGGCGCGATGTTTCTCATCAGCATTAAGCATTATAGGTGGATTTATGACGACTTTACTTATTAGGCCCCGCTATTTAATCTAATGACAGACGCAATTCTCGTGTCTGCCTCGTAAATTTCCTCGTGACAAAATGAAAAGTGTAAGAATTTTCTATTGCTTCTACTACGTCAAAATGTAAATCATTTAGTTGAGAACACACGCATATTGACACGCACACAAATATATACAAAGCCAAATTGACGCACGCACAAATTTATATGTACACAGATCTATCATCGAATATGTTTGCATACACACTGAAGTGTGTGCGTATAAACGAATGGCGAATCTCTCTCTCTCCACACACACACACACACACACACACACGCGCGCACACACACATACCATGTACACAAGCAGTCACACAAGCCATTAGGAGAATAGTTGGTGAGTCTTCCCTGTTTCTCTGTTTATTTCTCGCGCCGCTGATGAAGGACACAGGAGTGTCCGAAAATTCCGAACTTAAAACTTTAATTTTCGTGTTTCATTTCTGTTTTGTGGTTAATAATTAATATTTAATAAATGTTTTTCGTACTGATCACATTGGTACCCTTTCGTTTGTCCTTGTTTTATTAACAAACCTATCAATTTTACACACACACACATACACACACACATACACACACACACATATATATATATATTGATGCATGTTTCATCAAATAATAGAGACAAGTTGTGTCTATTTATTTTAAGTAAGTTCCTTTTATATTTTCTGATAAACTTAATGACATTATCATTGAAAGACGAAAGGAAATCACCATATTGATACATGTTTAAATCCAATCTAAGCTTTCGGCTTACATAAGCCATTATCAAAGATGACAATTACATTTCAATATATCAAACAATACACGGACGAAACAATAATGATAGTCTGTTTTTGTTCCATGAAAAATTTCCAAGCAACGACAAATTCGTGTATACGAGACGCGGAAGCGAAAATAGCATCGCAGCTCGTGACGTCACACATGACCACGAGGGAGTGAAAACGAGAATTATTAAGTATGGAAAGCCGTTGGTATAAACCATTGGCTTCAGTTATCAATTATAAGCATTTAAGAACATTTGTGGAGATTTCGTAGTTTATTTTGTTCAGGTTGGGTTTCAACTGTTTTATGTATATATCATCAAGAATTTTTAGTTTTTGTTTATTATTTTCATGTTTAAGTATAGTTGTGTTTTCAACGAGGATTTTCCGGAATTGTGTACGCGGCCAGGCATGTTGTTTTAAATGCCTATATATATATATATATATATATATATATATATATATATATATATATATATATATATATATATATATTGAATGTGAAGGACATGGACAACCTTATACATCTTTGTAAAGTTTTTCTAATCTTCTTACAGCTTTCCTTTGAGGGGCAGGGGCGAAGAGAGTGTACAAAACTCTCCGTAATGATTATTGTTCCAAGTAGTTTCAATCAATTTCTCGGCCATTTTTCTTTGTTACTATGTTTTCAATGTTTGTGTTCTAAATTATCATTAAACAGTGCATTTCACCAGTGACCCCAGCAAACGCGTAAAACTTAAAATATACTACAGACAATTAAAAACTGACAATTTCATTATTACCAAAAGAAACACACCTATCAAATCTAAACTTAAGATCCCTAATATCAATTTTGCTGCTCAGTACAATATGACATCTGTTGTCATAAAACGGTTATCTATATTGATATACATTGATGACAATCAGTAAAAGGATGATACACCACTTAAGTGATTTCAGTGCCATAAAAACACCTAGACACCAACAAACAACTGCCTGCCTTCATTAGAAAAATTCTTATTGATAACACCATCATTCAAAAGAACTCTAATTGTCGACGACGTCTTAAGAAAATGGAGGCTCTTTATATGAAACAATTTTAGCCAAGCCTCAGCCCCACCCTATTTGACAATGGCAGGAAAGTGTTGGCAGTTTTTTAAAACACCAACATCGAATCACAAACACCTTTTCTCACATAGCTTAAAATTCTTACTACTTCCATACTACACAACTTAGAATACAAACATTGAAAACAAAGAATCAATTGAAAATGTTTAATGTATTTGCCGAAAACGCTTGGGACATTGAACGGACATTTCTTCCATTTTCTCACACCTCACAAAAGTATAAACTCAAAAAACATTAGAAAAATTAATTAAAAAAAATTATAAGATTATCCTTGTCTATCACATTTAATGAAACATCTGTCTGTATTTCTGAGATTAGGTATTGTAACTATTTACATCGTTCGGACTGTTGTCCTCATCTTTATTGCCATATTCACTGTCAACATTTGTCTCTATTTCTTAGATGAGGTATTGTAACTATTTACACTATTTACATTGTTTAGACTGTTGTTCTCATCTTTATTGCCATATTCTCCTTCAACATCTGTCTCTATATCTGAGATGAGATATTGTAATTATTTACACTATTTACATTGTTCGGACTGTTGTCTTCATCTTTATTGCCATATTCACCTTCAACATCTGTCTCCATTTCTCAGATGAGGCATTGTAACTTTTTACACTATTTACATCGTTTGTTGCCCTCATCTTTATTGGTATATGCACGGAGTAGTAGCCTCTGGCCTTCTTCAGGTGATATTATTTGAATTTCGAACTGAACCCTTTATTTAGTCCACGACAGTAGATTGTTCTAATTCCACGTGACATGCCTTTTTTTATATCTCAGTTTCAGTTAATTTCCCTCCAGTAACTCAACTCTCCAATTTCTTAGTATTTTGAAGTCATAACTCTTTGGATTAAGTCACTTTTGGATCACTCAGCCAACGATTTTATCCACTGGGTCATGTGTCCTTGGGGACATCAGTGAGTGAATATTTGGGACTTATAAACCTAATGTCTCAGGACATTTTTTTACCAGAGATCATATTATAATTTTTTGTTATTGTCGTTTTTCTCTACCACTCTGTATTATTGATTCCCATACTGTCTCCATGTCTATGCTTGGCTGGCTAAGGAGATTTTTGTGGCCTAACATATGCGCTTATTCCTCATGTTTTCGTATTTTCCAGTGATGTTCTCTGTCGATTATATCAACTTCATTCCACAGAGGGCGGTGATCTCGGTTTTCTTTCCATATATAGTTAGCTATGACTGATTTTTCTATTTCCTCTCGGAAATAGTGTTCCTGCAATCTTATCATCAGGGGGCGGCCTGTTTCGCACAGCTGCACGGGATGGTGTACACAGTCCTCAATCATGTTCTCCTCTATGGATAGTTTATTTCACATAGGGTAGACAGACCGGGGCCGTTGTTATCACTTTGTGTCTTTCTATCACACTTTTGCGGGTATGCTTTCATATAACCAGGGTAGTAGTTATGCTGTATGGTACTACTTTTACTGACCATTTCTTGTTCATGATTTGGGTCTCCATTTATGGCTTTTGATCGATGTTGTAGGCAGCGGACGATCCCTTTCTTTACACTGTATGGGTGGTGGGAGCTGAATTTGAGGTATTGACTGGTGAATCTTAGCTTGCAGTATGCGAATGTTTTGAACCGATGCTCTGTCTGAGATATTAGTACATCTAGTTATGCTAGTTTGTTGTTGTTTTCTCTTTCCATTGGGAAGTGTATCAATGATCTTATTGTGTAGTAGCTGGACCACTTCATGGTAGGGCCAGAGTATGAAGCTGTCATATAGTTGGTTTTAGTAATGATGATTCTAATGCCATTACCTTGACGTATCCCATGTATATGTTAGCCATTGCTCGTGATAATGGGGAGGAGGCCCATCACCAAGTCTTTGTCTGGAAAACCTTCAGGAGTGGCAATTTCTGCGAACCTGAAGTCGGGAGACAAGTCACTGGACTTTTTATTTTTTGTTTATGGATTAAATAATTATAGTCTATAGTAGTAATATATATATATATATATATATATATATATATATATATATATATATATATATATATATATATATATATATATATATATATATATATAATTATTTTAAAAAATATGATTCCTTCGCTACATAAGCTCTACTTTTGTATGGAGCACTGTTTTTTTTTAAATAAAAACAAAAATACTAAAGAACTCCGGACTATTTACCAAAATGTTCTTTCCTATTTTTCTATATATTTGCACGCACACACACACACACACACACACACACACACACACACACACACACACACACACACAAATATATATATATATATATATATATATATATATATATTGAACAAATAGCTTTAATTATCTTCCCAAACAAAAACAAAACTATTAAATAAGCTATATAAAGAAATTTTTACTACGTTAATAAAAACATCAATCAAAATCAAAATAAATAAATAAATAAATATATAAGATAAAAAATAAAAAATAAAAATAAATAAAAACAAGCGAGAATTTGGGAATAAGCTTATTCCCAAATTCTCGCTTGACAAGGAAGTGGGTCCAGACACCTTAACTCTACATAACTTAAAAAATTATGTTAGGGGTCTCGGCTCTCGCTTTTGAAACATGAGAACTCTTATGTAGCGGAGGAATCATATTTTTAAAAACTAAAAATATTATTATAATATAAGCTCTACTTCTGTATGGAGCACTGTCCTTTTGAAAATAAAGCTAAATACTAAGGAACACCGGATTATCTACCTAACGTGTTCTTTCCGATTTCACTGCACACCTGCATATATATATATATATATATATATATATATATATATATATATATATATATATATATATATATATATATATATATATATATATATGAATTTTGGTTTAGCTCTACTATATATTGAGTCCTCTTAAATTAAATGTTATGTACAGTGTTCGTGTGTGTGTGTGTGTGTGTGTGTTTGTTTGTGTGTGTGTGTGTGTGGAGAGAGAAAGAGAGAGAGAGAGAGAGAGAAGAAAGTAATCGTGTTGATAGCTATCAACATTAAAATGATTAAAGATATTTCTCTAATTTTCTTTCTCCCCGTAAATACATTCCAGCATGTTCTCGTGTATCAGGAAATAAAATAATCGGTATTGTGACTGGAATGAGGTACATAGACATTCTCTTTATAATAATTCCACAAGCGATCCTATTTCCATCTATCTACTCATTTGCGTTCGACTGATTAAAAAAAAACTAGAAAGATGTCAAAATAATAAATTACTGAGTTTTCCAACTCAAAAGTTTTTTTTGGATTCCAAATGTTAAATGGTCTCGTTTTAATGTCGATTTTTGGTAACTTCTCTTACCCGTGAGTCTATCAACTGAGACGTCATAATCTAAAAACAAAAAGATGAAGACACTTGATCAATCGAATTAGTTATAGAATAAAGATTGCATTTCAGAATTTCAAGCAACAGAATGTTCATCTGACATCTGAAGTATTTAAAAACGTTCACGGTTTCTGCCTGAACAGAGATAATCCCATGAGGCTTTTAAACAGACCCCATACAAAGAAACCCTTTATAAAAACCTGGTTTCAAGAAGAAAGTTGTCCTAGTTTTGGGTGAATAAAACTAAAGGATTTGAAATTCTTTTGTTTTGTTCATTTCATAGAACGCGGCATTTCGGATTAATACTTGAAGGTTTTATGGAGACCAATGTTTATTGTAAATCCGATCATTCATCAATAATAATTCCCTTAGATTTTCCCCAGATTTTGAATTAATCTCAATCACACTTTACCTCCAACTATGAACAGCATATCTGGAAAAGGATTTACGTGGCGATCAAGTCTATTAAATTCATAAAAATCTTGTTGATGGCAATTTGTACATTAAATAACCTTTCTATCTCTATCTTTCTTTTTTTCTTTTTAGATATAGATAGAGTGAGAGATAAACGGTGATAGATATTCTCTTAAAGTAGTTTTACGATGGTAAGCTGTTTAAATTAGATGTGTGGTGAAGATCAACAGGAGTTACCTCTCTTGATGACGATAGTTTCCTTTGAAAGAACTCTCTCTCACTTAAAGATATTAAATAAACTGTGTAGCCGTGCCGCCCCATTCAAGCTCTGAATTATTACAAGATGTGAATCTTATTTCGGGGTTGTGGGCGCATTTACAAGAACAATTAGATCACTGTCAAAGAAACCATATTATCTGTTTCTTTCCATATTTGCTCTTTCTGTATCCTTTTTAAATCGAGAGGACTAGCACTGGGACTACACACCGGAACGTGCGTAAGATTGTCGATATGCTTTGCTTATAACTAATGATGACATTTGTTTGCCGTATGCTATTTTAAAATATTAAATGAAAATATTTTTATTATGTGGCTGAATAATCAGTCACATAGACCGAGACAAGTGTGAAAAGAACATATACAAAACTGTTTACCTGACATTTAATACGAATGCGTAATAGTCATTACCTATTATAGACAATCCAAAAAATAAAGGCAGGCAGTAATCTGTATGCAAACAAAACAGACGTATAAAATTTTCTAAAAAAAACCCCAAAAAACCCAAATAAATAAAAAAAAAAAGCCACATTAATTGACAAACCGGAAATGGAATTGTACGAATCACTCGGAAAGCTAGGAAAACAAAAAGCGTAAAATCGTGAATCTCATTCCAGCGGAAATTCTTTGGCATTAAATGTTGAATTATTTCCTGATTTGTATAATCGATTCTTTTTGAAAGAATATTTATTCTTTAACTGGGCATATTGATATAAATATGGTTGGGTAGAATTCAGCCTTACAGGGAAATATTTCAGTTGCTCACTGTTTCAGTCCTCAGTAGGATACATACATACATACATAGTGGACAATATATATACATACATAATATATATATACATATTATGTTAATATCTATACTCGACTGGCTGTAAAAAAAACGGATAGTACAATTTGCAAATAAAAATATATTAAAACAAATCTGGGTACCTGAGGAAAAATTGAAAAAAAGAAAAGACTAAAAAATCCTTATTAGGCTGAAAAAAAATTTACCCGTTTCGTAATTTCTAGTCCAAAGAAGAAAAAAAATGCAATCGTGTAAAACAAGAAAAAACCGATCTTCAAGGCGAATGGCTGTTCGCCCTGAAGATCCATTTAGGTGAAACCTAGGCAGGTAGTTTCTGGCTCACTAGGATTATATATATATATATATATATATATATATATATATATATATATATATATATATATATGTATATGTGTGTGTGTGTGTGTGTGTGTGTGTGTGTGTGTGTTTGGAGGCTGATATAGTTTCGTGTCAATAGTGTCTGCTTTTTACTTAAAGCAACAAGAATTTTATTACTAAATTGTTTTCCTTTTTTAAACGAAGATATTATGATTGGATGCGCGCATGTTTTCATTATAATTAATAGATCCAATAATAATAATGCCCGTTATATGTTCTGTGCGAAAATACTTTAATTTATTCGAACTAATGTCATCGAATTTAATATTATACATTTCATTATAGCTGCAAGTATTTTTGTCAAGTATTCTCCGCTCATCATCATGTGACCATTTTTTTCGATTTGGGAAATTGCTTTATTTTGTTCTTGTGATACTAGTACTTGTTCATTCCTGTTTAACCAATGTATATTATTTCACTGCCTGATGCAGAGGTTGAACCCACGACCACTAGATTGGAAGTTTTACTCAACCTCTATATTCCGAAGGATATCAGAGCTATATTTTCTTAGTCTTTTTGTTAGCATGGTAGATACGAACCCAGCATGATAACATAGTCGAATTAGTTGTATACAATTTAAAGAGATGTCCGAACCCAAAGAAACACACACACACACACACACACACACACACACACACATACATATGCGCGCCTATGGATCTTTTTGAAATAGGATTAAAAACACTGAAAACTCATGAAATATCATTAAGCCATCAACTCTTTTGTAGCAAACACTATCAAATTTACTTGAAACAACTTGCAGATCACTAGATGTTATCGATTAGATATCTTTTAAACATGATATTCACAACCTTATCGAATCCAGGGAAAGACTTATAGAGTTTTAAAAAAATATATTTTGCATAATTGTACATTACTGAAAATGAAAACGTAAAAGTTTGATTAATATAATTTCACCGTCTGTCAGCCATATTTGAGAAATCAGCCGTTCTTGAATGAAAAAAATATTGGATGTTTTTTAACTTTCAAATTTTCCAGTCTAGAACAAGCAGCCATTTTATTTGCAATGTATGCTATTATGAGAGGGGTACGTATCCGAGATATGAAATGTTTTTTTTAACTCTGTTAACCAAATTTAATGAATATTTATTTCAAAATTTTATCTTCCAGTTCAAATGTGTGACATGTTAACATATATCTCAAACAAAACGTGAATTTAACTTTTTCCGATCTTGGGAAATGTTTTGAATTTCATCTTTACTCATGACTAATCCTATCTATCTATCTATCTATCTATCTATCTATCTATCTATCTATCTATCTATCTATTATGCAAGCTTTTATTATTATCTGTCGATATTTCTGAGATGAGGTATTATGTACATTATTTATATTATTCGGACTATTGTCCTCACCTTTGTCGCAATATTTATTTCAACGTTTCGGCCGTTGTACGTTCCGGCCTTCTTCAGTTTGTTGGAATGTCGAACTGAACCCTTTATTTCGCTCACTGGGGTAGACAAATGTTCAATAATATTGATATCTGGACATTGGGGAGGCCACTCCATGTGTTCTGGCTCACTTTCATGCTCTTAATACCAATTCTTAACCACTCGAGCGGTATGTATTGGAGCATTATCGTCTTGGAAGATGCAGTCACCATCAGGGAATAAAGTCTGGGCCATTGGATGAACATGATCTCCCAAAATGTTCAGGTAATCTCTGCTGTTGATCCTACCATGCAGCGCAACTATTGGACCAAGACATTTCCATGATATGGTGGTCCAAACTATCACTGATCCAGATGCTTCTTTGGGCTGCTTCCACACATAAAGTTGGGAAAAATGAAAAACTGGACTCTTCTGAGAATATGACTTGCTTCCATATATCTGCAGACCAGTTATTGTGGTCTCTGCACCACTTCGACCTCTTTTGAATGTTGTGAGTGGAGAGAAGAGGTTTCCTCACGACAGCTGTTCCATGATATGCAGCCTTATAGAGCTCACGACGAACATTTTTAGTAGAAACTGAACTATTCAGATGACTATTCAACTCAGCAGTCACTTTGGCCACAGTAGTCCGATGATTTTTTGACACATTGCGTTTCAATGTACGTCGGTCCCTGTCAGTAAGTGTGCAAGTCCGGCCCGAATTGCTACGGTTGCTAGAGGTTTTGCCCTGTTTCTCGAATTGCGTCATATTTCTTGATATGGTACCGCTTGAAAAACCAAACAGTTCAGCAACCTTAGTGATCGAGGCTCCTGTAATGCGAGCTCCAACAATTTACCTTTTTTCGAACTCGGTCACGTCCAACCCCTGTATATATATTTTTTGGATTTGATATTATTTCTTATTACGGAAAACGTTATTTTTAGTAGATCCTCGTGTTTGATTTAAGATCCCTGCTATTTTAAACATTGAAATTAATGTCAGCCGGCCTGAAAATAAATAAATCTTTATTAAAGAAAATGTAGGAATAAAACCTACATTCCCTTTTTCCATCAAGTAAATAAATTCTTTAACCGAAGTGAGCCCCAACTAATCTAGCCATAGGGCACCATCATGACGAAGCATGGTTCATTGAGCTACTTGTAGAATATCTATCTCTCGTTGGAACCTTTCGAAGTCTGTCCCTATTAGCTTATTTTCATTCCAGAAACGCAATTTTTAAAATGATTACAATCTAACATTTCGTATTACTCTAAACGTTATTTTTCGTGGGTGCCCAACGTCCCTGAGTTGATATCCTTATTATTTCCAACAGTCAAATTAATCTCAACAGGCCTGAAGATCCTTACAAGAAAAATAGTTCTTCTAAGGACTTCTCGATCTTTAATATATACTAAAGACACGTAGGAATTATATGTATAGATTTTTTTTTAAATGCCATATTCCTTCAAGACATAAACGATCATGGGACACCACGGATTCATGTTCATTTATTAACTGTTACTTCTTTGGAAAAGATAAAGGAATTGTTTCCCTCTCCATTCTCTTCAGTTTTAAATTTATGATTTTGCTTCTCCTAGAATAGTTACTAACCAAGATACGCTTAGCTTCTTGTCGACATTGCGAGTTGAAATTATAGTTGAGAAATATGCCGGCTTGTTTCTTCTTTTTTTTTAGAAAATCAACATTAAAGTGTGAAATCTGGGGTTTCATGTGATAAATACTGCTACCAAAAGTTAGATTCATTGCATAAATTGCAATGTCCCTATTAGCTTATTTTCAGGAAGAATTTAACATAATCAATAGCTCTCTAGATAACTTCTATTTTAATGGAGGAGCAATGGAAAACTTAAGTGGTGACCAAAGACTGCTCTTAGAATATGCAGCAGGAAGTTTTTGATAGACGCACACAGACACATACACACACATATATAACCATATATGGTAAAAGTTATAGTTTTGAGGTATGGTATATTTATGGGTTAAAGTGCACAGTATCAAAAATAGAACCTGAAGATTACGTTCAAGCATGCAACAGACTGATGACACTCGGTACTGAACTCAGTGCCCATTCACACACACACCATATATATACATACATACATATATATATATATATATATATATATATATATATATATATATATATATATATATATATATATATATGAGTGGACAATGAAGTCATATATATATATATATATATATATATATTATGCTAATATCTACACTCGACTGGTGTAAAAAAAACGGATAGTACAATTTGCAATATATATATATATATATATATATATATATATATATATATATATATTGAAACAAATCTGGGTATCTGGGGAAAAAATTGAATAGAAAAGGAAAGACAAAACAATTCTTAGTAGGCCGAAAAAAAATCGACCCGTGTCGTAATTTCCAGTTCAAAGAAAAAAAAAAGCACAATCGAGTAAAATAAGAAAAAAACGGATCTTCAGGGCGAATGGCTGTTCGCTGTCGAGATCCATTTATGTGAAACAGAGTTGATAAAAACTTTTCATATCTCGGATACGTACCCTTCTCATAATAGCAAATAAAATGGCTGTATTTCAGTCGACTGTTGATTTATTCTCTGGATCATATTGAACATTTATTCTTTGAACATTTGTTCTCGAGATCATCTTGAAGATATACAGTTGTTGCTTATGCATTTTATTATTCCTTTTTATTCCAAACCAACTAACTGCATCCATTTCTATTAGAAATATAATAAGGCTGTACAATTTATCCTAGAAATCTGATGGACAAATATCTCTACTCCATAAACACGGTTAAATTTAGCCATCTTGCTTGATTTGCTAACCCACTTTTCCAGACAGCAAATCTAGAGTTCACTTTTCCTCAAAAACTTCCTGCTGCATATTCTAAGAGCAGTCTTCGGTCACCACTTAAGTGTTCCATTGCTCCTGCATTAAAATAGAAGTTATCTAGAGAACTATTGATTATGTTAAATTCTTCCTGAGGCAAATCCCGCAAAGTTACCCTAGAGGACCAATAAAAGTAGTAAGGCTTCTTGTAGTTCCATCAATGTACTTAAATACAGATCGAAATGGAAGATCATTCTGATGATGCGAATAGCCAATGGTGTGCAACTTTCCTTTTTAAATTTTTTTTTCTCCAGAGCTGTAAGAGGCCCTGCTTCACAACCAGTGTTTGTACTGGTATTGTCTACAAGAAATGCTTTAATGAAATTTACGCTGTTGAATCCTTATAAAACAGCAGGAACATCCTCTGCTAGAACAACACCAGTTGTACCAATATGATGGATAACTCTGTGGGTGAGATGTCTACTTTCCATCTACTTGTCCCTCTCTGGTGAAAGTGAAGAAATAGCAGATGGTCTACGGTGGAGTAATGGATAACGGCTTGGATTGAGGAATCGGAGAGCCGAGTTCGAATTCCGTTAGAATCCATTACGTTCACTTACGTTCTAATACCTTTGGGAAAGGTATGAGTCATCTACTTTCCCCCCAGCTATGGGTAAATAGCAGGACAGACCGGGTTCCCTATCACGCATGGCACATAATTGACTTGGTTTTCTTCTTCTTTTTGCCGTTTTTCATTGTAATCTCTTTGTATTGCAAAGTTTCCTTATCAACTCTGCAATTAACACCCTAGTAGATGATATTTCCATGGTTCTGAACATGCTTCGGATTGGTGATTACTTTTACTCTAACCTTTTCCCTGTCTATTTTTGACTGATAAAGTCCTTTAAGTTAAGCGTTGAACAAAAAAAATATATTGTAGGTCTAATAAAAATGCATCAGCAAGCCATGCCTCAAACTTGGAAGATACATCACCCTTAATAAGTTCAATGGCATATCTAGAGACTGTAATTCTCATGGACTGTCTCCCTGGATCGAAGCTGTCACCAGTTGTTTCTTCACAGGAAGACATTGGTGCAAGTATATCCAATGTATAGAAAAACGTGCAGAATCCTGTTGTTGATATCTTTCAATGTGCCTGTCTAATCTTTCTGCTTCAGTTGCAGGATTTTCAATTTTTGACAGCATCTTTGTCAATAATTCCAAGTTGGAAACTACCTTTTCGTCCTGTTTTTTCTCTTGGAGTTTTTAAATATTCCCTTTCTTCAATGGAAACCTGAAATTTAAAAATGTGTATAAGTTTAAAAATAGATTTAGCATACATGATAAATACGAAGGAAAATATCACAATATTATTCATCAGAGAAGGAAATATTATCAGAAATAAATTTATATTTTTCAATTAATTTAAACTTTGAAAATCAGGACATGAACTTCTTGTAAGGAGGACATGTGCAAACTTTACTATATTTTAATAAAATTCCAAATGTAAATTTGAAATAAGAAAAATATAATGAAACACCATTACTTACCTAAATATGAAAATATAGTTTCTACGACCGAAATAAACAAAAGAAACGTTTTACTTTTAAATAATCTCCAGTCACTTCGAAAATAAAAAAATTATGCAAATTAAACAAAATGATTACTTTTTATTTCAAACATTTAAGTCTGTTATATAAAAATACGAAAGAACTTATTTGTTTTACACGTAGTAACAAAAGAAATGTTTATGACGATGAAAACTTAAATAATACCCCGCGAAAGAAGGTTATTCTTACTACTGCTGATTTTAAAATAAAGAAGTTTCTTTTTTATGAAGATTTATGGTGGGTACATATTGTATTTAATCTCTATTTTGCCTTTATCAAGTGAATATTTTTACATTGTTCAGAATTCTGATTTATTTTTCTTTGATTTGTTGAGAACGAATAAAATGCTGCAAATGAAAAATATTTTAAATGCCTTTTACACATTTGTTTTCCATAAAATGTTATGGAAGGTTTTTACAACGTTAAATCTTTCACTAATCACCGGAATGAAATTCCAACGCTCGAAGTTTGAACCTAAACTTAATCTTTAAACTCATTTCCTCAAAAAATGGTAACGATTTTAAAATATTTTCTGTCATTATTTATCATGTCAAACAACAAATTTCATAGTAAAGTTTGATACCATGGTTCCAAGATCAACCTGTCCTATTAGGGTAAGAAGATATATATTTCACAAACATGCAACGTGATTGTGTTATATTAGGTACCTCCACGAGATTTATTTTTGCAACATTTTCTAAATTAATATGTGTCATACAAAAAAAAACGTGCTAAAAATTGTATGTTATTTTACTGGTTCCGGTGATACAAAGAGAACAAGGATTTTTAAATAAAAATTCAGGTTGTTCTAAAAACAAGGAAAAAATTTTAAAAACTAATTAAAATAAACTTTGATGTTTCCTCCTAATAATAACATAAACATTTAGACGATAAAATTTTGTTTTCTTCAAGTTTGGTGTCTTTTTCACTATGCTCTTTTTTAGCGATCTCGTGGAGGTACCTATGTTATATCGTTTAGTTGAAAAGTTGCAGGCAAGTCGTGTATATTTGGGATTGCATATGATCGTTGTCTACATTGTCACACATTTTTTATATATACAGTGGATTCCAACCACGAAAAATGGCAATAATTATAAAATTATGGTTGCAAAAAGTAACAAAAGTTTATTCAAGTGTAAGTTTATTGAATACGGGGAATAGTTGTGGATACTCTGTCACAGTGAGAAATTGAAATTAGTAAATAAAAATAATTTTAAACCGTTTCACGTTCTATACAATAATCTTTAAAATCAGTCAATGAAAACGTAAGGAAAATCAATGACGAACACAACAATAATTTTGTGAAAGAAATGACATAAAAACCTGGTCGTAACTAGATGGTGTGCAACAACAAAGGAAAATAATATTATTTACTTATGGCAATTCTATTCTCTCATATTTCTTGAAACAGGCCACAGTGTACAGACGAAGTTCATTTAAGAATTTCTTCAGCCTCAACGGTAATCGCTTGTCAAACAGTTGATTTTGCTTCCCAAAATTAAGTTTTGGATACAAATTGATTGCAGTCCTATAAATCCACCTCTTGTCGATGCTTCACTGTTTCTAGATGGGGTTTCAACAAGGGAACATAGCGCCATCACATCATAAGCCTGTAGGTTGTAATCCTAATTTACGTAAAGCATTAGCAGTCTACATGAAAATGAATTTTATTTGAATCAAACTCTATTTTTCTTAAAGCCAGGTCTGAATTTTATTAATAATAAAATTCCTTTTGTAGAGTAGAAATAGAGGGTCTCATTAGATAATGGGGCAGTTACACAGGCTTTTATTGGAATTTCATTCCGGTGATCAGTGAAAGATTTAACGCTATGAAAACTTTCCGTACTCTTATGGAAAATAAATGTGTAAAAGGCATTTAAAATTCATCCCATATGCAACATGAAAAACCTAATGGCAGAAAATCGTCTCCTCAACTACAAAAGTGAATTTGACCACAGATACATACAAAAGTAGCCTTTCGAGTCTGTCTATATTTCTGAGATGAGGTATTATGTACAGTATTTACATTAGTCGGACTATTGTCCTCATCTTTGTCGCCATATTTGTCACAACGTTTCGGCCGTTGTACGCTCCGGCCTTCTTCAGGTGGTTGGAATTTCGAACCGAACCCTTTATTTCGATCACTGGGGTAGACTGTTCTAGTTCCACGAGCCATGTTTGATGGATGTCAGTTATCAGTTATCTCCTGGTAATTTTCCCTCTGAAAGTTCTCCACTGCCTGAACCGGGTATTGAACTCACACTCTTTGGGTCTGTCACTGGATCTAACCAACGCCTTTATCCACTGTACCATGTGTCCTTGAGCCTTTCAGTAGCCTTTCTAAAAATATGATTTACCAGTGTAAAATAAACTCTTCGGCCACATTATTCTATAAAGAACTAAGCAACATTTATCGACAATGGTTTCCCTAACAATGTCGTTGATAAAAAAATAAAATTAGGCTTGACGAAATTTATAAAAAATAACGCAAGATATCAGCCTCATGTAAACAAAAATAAACACACCATTATTTTATCGTATCCTTACCAGACTAACCTTAAATATAAACAAGATGAAAAAGCAATTAAAAATATAATTCTTCGGTGAAAAGTTCAAAACCTCTAATCTAATTATTACCAATAACACGGGACCTCAAAATTCCCCATATGTTAAAATAATTTTTAAAGATTCTCATGACTTCTGGGAGATTGCATATTCAATATCAACAATCAAAAACAGCATTAAATATTTTCATTGGCCACATATGCATCACAGGTTAACTTATCATCTGTCGAAACTCAAAACAGTCCATGCACATCACAAACAACCAAAATACAACTGTCAGCATGAGACAAAATATTTGTGGATGATAGCAAAATGATGAACAGCGTCAAAGACAAGGAAAGACTGAAAAAAACGAGGAAATACAAATGAACAATACACATTAAATAAAATATCTTTCCCCACTGGAAACGGTATGTTGAAGCGTGTATAAAATATTTAATTTGCGTATTAAAAAGCATTCTTTATACTTGAATTATATTAATCTTTCTACTTTCTAATACACATATAGGTTACCAACCCAGACACCTTATCAAAACGAGGCGTCCTCTTAAATAGCCAAGTACGTTCTCACCGGCTGTTACCTAAACTAAATTTAAAACCCCTATACGGACACAGTCAGTCTAGGGTTGAGGAGGACTGGCATATGGTTGTGCTAGTCTGAAACAGATTATACCCACATAAGTTAATTTTGGATTTTTTGCTGTATAATATATATATATATATATATATATATATATAAATGTTATAATAAAAAGAAATAACAGTAAGATATATAATCCGGTGTTCTTATTGATATTTTTATTTTATTTTACAAAACAGTGCTCAATGTAAATTTAGAGAGCATCAATGTTATAAATTAACTTATTTAAAATATGGTTTCTTAGCTACACAGGAAAATACCATGTTTCAAAAATCGAAGTTAAAAACTTCAAATTTAATTATATAATTAAATTAAAATATTAGCTCTGTTTCATCTTCAAGCGAATTTTGGAATAACTTATTTTTAAATTTACTGAGTTTTAAATGCACATACGATTCATAATTTATTGTTTCCAAGGATATAATATATTCAATATCAGAGATAGAGCGTATGTAAATATAAATATAAAAGTGAACATTGAATTCAACACTCAGAGGCGACAGGCTGTTTCATGCTAGACGCAATCGTCAGCATATATATATATATATATATATATATATATATATATATATATATATATATATATATATATATATATATATATGTATATATATATGTATTGAAAATCTCTGAAAGCTTTTTGAATTTAGCAGTAAGTACTGTCAAGCATCCGTTCAGTATAATGTTCTGGGGATGCTTTTCTTTTCATGGAACTGGTTTCTTAAAACCAATTGTAAAGACTCTCAGGAGCGAGCAGTACAAGAGAATTTTAGAGTCTTGTCTGCTCCCTTCTGCTGAAAGGTTGCAAATCGACTCCACCAAGCTCATTTTTATGCAGGATAATGCTCCCTGTCACAAATCAAAATTGATGAAGGAATACTTTGATGAGAAGCAGGTGAATGTTATGACATGGCCGCCCCAATCTGCTGACCTCAACCCCATAGAAAACTTGTGGAGCATTATAAAGTACAGCCTCTCGAGAAAGCAGTTGAGCAACAAAGAGGATTTGATTGTGAATTTCATATCCGAATGGAATTCAATGCTTGGAGATGAGATTTGCCAGAACCTAATCAAGTCAAAGGTTATTCAAAATAAAGGAGGACCCATAGATTATTAAATATTTTGAACTATACCTATTATAAATAAATTAAACCTCTATTATTCTTTATTTAAAGCTGTTCGGTTATGTTTCTATTGATTACTAGTAGGAGGAAATAAGTGAGTCACTTTTTTTGCACAGAGTTTTTCCCTAAATCTCATTTATATCCAAAATTATAATTATCGATAGAATACCTTAGGGTGAGTAAACTTTTTTACTAGGTGGTCGGGAAGGGGTCTTTATATTAGTAAGATTAAAAATTAGTTTGACCCCCAAAACAATAGGCGAAACAATTTTTAAGTAAAAAAATCAGGCGAGTCACTTTTATCGAACAGCACTGTATATATATGCGTGTGTATATATGAGAAAGAGAGAGAGAGAGAGAGAGAGAGAGAGATGAAAAAAAGAAACTGTATCTATTATTTCTAATTTAGTCACGTAACATCGTAACGACTTTCACGATCTTTATATAGAGTTCAATTTTATTAAATATTTTTAAAAATACTTTTCATTTTTGTTAAAATGTACTAGCATCAAACTCTTTTCCATTTTGGGGGGAATTTTCTTCTGCATTTATGTACTTATATCACCTCCCACATCTCAGATATGTGCACTTGAAGGAGAAAACATGTGCATCTATTAAAATGGGGGCCGACAGTTTAGATCTGTACGCGCATGCGCAAATAAAGTCTAAATAACTTGAAAGGTCAAAGCTGAAGCATGTCATGCAATTAAAACGAAAAAATCTACAATCGTAATGACGCTAAATTACAGCGATGTTCTAACGGAAGGCAACAGAAGGATGGTATCGACGCAATTGCCAAAATACGTCAAAGGAAGGAACAATCTGTTCGATCTTTAGATGCCAGAACTGAAATAATGTCCATAGTTGAAAGGAATGTAATTGGAAGCAGTTTGCATAATTTCGCCAAGCAAGATGCAAATCGCTAATGACTTCTGGCGAAATTGGATAGCTATAAAGAATTCTGCGCGTATAGATAAAGAATTTAATCGATAGCTCGCAAAATGGGTGGTCGATTGTTTCTCTGCATAAGGGTATGTATTATCATAAGTCGATTTTGAATGGCATTGCATCATTAATGAAAAAAATCTAAACGGGTAGATTCGAGTCAGTAGTTCAAGTAAAAATAATTCAGACCGATTCACTGATCTCTGATGACGAAATGAACGGACACTAATTTAAGATGAAAGACAAGTCAACACGGGTAAATGACGTTTATTACAGAAAAAGATTTTGCTAAATTATCATTAAGTCTTTTACTCGAACTGGACAAAACTGATCAATATGCAAATGAGTTATGCACATTTCATGATAATGACAAAATGACCAACAATAAAATGACTAGGAACGTAAGTCCCATATATCGGCAAATTCCATTAAAAGAAGCAATTTATTCAATACCAGGAGAAATTCACCCCAAATAGACACGTGTCTATTTAAAAGAACCTATTTAAATAGAGACTGTTGCCTAAATATGTTACATTTATGAGCTATATGTAAAATTACGGATACGTTACGTTCGCCGGATCTCACCACCCCTATGGACTTCTTTTTCTGAGGGATGTGTAATGAAATAGAAATTTTGCACGCAAGCTACGTTCTGTTGATGGCACGATTCAGTTCATACGTAATGGAGTAAGGGCTTGCCAGGAAATTGATGTTGATAAAGACCTTTGTGCCAGAGGGTGCATGAGTACGCGCACACACACACATACACACACACACACACACACACACACACACACACATATATATATATATATATATATATATATATATATATATATATATATATATATATATAGAGAGAGAGAGAGAGAGAGAGAGAGAGAGATAGAGAGAGATAGAGAGATATAAAATTGATAATTAGTGGGGATAATTCCAAAGAGGATATTAATCCATAAAAAGCTCAATGTAAGAACAGAGCAATATAATAATGAATGGATACAGAACCATTAAAAATCCATTTGGTTATAATTTATTACGCTGACTTTTGCATCCATAAAGTCCACGAAGTAATAACCAAATAGATTTTTTCCATTATATATATATATATATATATGTGTGTGTGCGTGTGTGATAGAAATTGGGAGGATTTGAGATAATTATAATAAAGTAATTCATCGAGTCTAGAAGAAACTTCAACAGAATGCAGAAAGCACTGGACGGCCGTTTCGTCCTATATTTGGGACTCATCAGCAGTGCGCATACACTAATGTGAATTGAAACCTGAACAGTTACGTTATCAGACAAACGTCATACATACTGTTCCAACGGGCCTCGCCGACGAAGTGGTAGCGAATCAGACTCGTTATAGCACCGCTCGATCACATATTCCGTGGTGGAACTCATCCGAGTTTCTCTTTTACCCATAGGACTGTGCCTCCACGAGCCACGACTGCCATCCCCAAGCCGGTCTATTCAGAGCATTAGAAGCCGGTTCAAGCAAGGATATACAATTGATAGAATCACTTGTATATGCTTGCTTGAACCGGCTTCTATATATAGAGTAAAGGTAATGAATCAGTTGGTATAGAATTCCAGTGGATCCTAGTAATATAAAATATTAAAACTGATCCACAAGATATATATATATATATATATATATATATATATATATATATATATATATATATATATATATATATATATACAAGTGTGGTTATAAACCAAATAATTATATATTAGTAACTGTATATATGTGTGTTAGTCTGCATACACAGATAAGCGAATAAATTACTTAATTTAATATAAGGCGTAAACAAAACAGTGCTCAATGTAGTTAGACAGAGCTAAGAAGTATATATTAATGAATATACATATACCTACGTTTGTAGTGCAACTTAAAGTTTCAAGGTTTTCCCGAGTATTCAGGCACGAACTGGTGAATGAACATTGTTTTTTTTTTTTTAAAAAAAACAACTGTAATAAGTGTTTTATTAACCAGTTCGTGCCTGACGACTTAGAAAAACCATGAAACTTTAAGTTGCACTACAAGCGTATATATATATATATATATATATATATATATATATATATATATATATACGTTTGTGTGTGTGTATATATATATATATATATATATATATATATATATATATATATATATATATATATAAGGAATTCGTCGTTTTTATCCTCAATCTGACATTGAAATGAAATTAGCCTGGAAAGTTGTCAAATAATAATCCGAACATTTAATAAAAACACTTCGACACGATTGATTCTTCAGCCGATGTATTTTTTGACCGATGAATTCTGCATCCATCTAAATCGGATAATCTTTGAACAAACAATTTTTCTTGTCCAAATCTTGAACGGAAAATTGAAGCGAAAAGACAAAGCTTTGTTTTCCGTCCCCAGTTGATGAAATACAGGTACACAAACGCGCAGTAATCACAAAGGTAGAGATACTTGTCGAAATAAATCATTTAACACGGTTTAATTTGCGATACGGAATTATCTCAAAACATTTCTTGAAAAAAGGTTTTTACAAATTCTGATTTTTGATAAACTTATTGTTTCACTTCCAAAGGCAAAAATAATTTTGCTTAATCCAATTGGAAAATCCAGAAAGAAAAACAAATAATTTTTTAATACTTTCTACAATTTTTCTTAATTATTAATTAAGCACGGATGACGAATTACATTCCTGAATAAAACTCTTCCTCTTTTAAAAACTTGATGAAGCTCATATTTTATACCTCGACGGACAATGAAAATTTGTTTTTGATTCAATCACTAACTTCAGGAAATTAAATTTTCCTTTTCGTTAGTAAAACTAATCAACATCTCTTTTGCGATTTCTAAATACGACGTCCGTTAATTAAATTAAAAATTCGAAGATTTACAAAAGACGAATGAAAATAATCCAAAGTGAAATCATTTTTTGAAAAATCGAGCCATAAATGGGTCATTAAATGTATCTTTTATTTCAGAGTTATGAGTTTTCATTGTTCACATTTGAAGGCCGTTAATCAGCCGAAAATCTGCTTTGAATAAGGAAATCATATGTAAGTTAACTACTTTCATCTAGAAACGATTGGTCATTGTTTAGATTCATGTTCAAATGTAAAATCTTTGTTAGTACAATCAATATTATTTTCATCAAGGGTAATAAAGCCAACAAAGATATTCTATATGAATATAAAACTTTATTAAGTGAATCATTTCTTCCATTTATAGAAAGAGAAATGTTTTTGCTCTCTTTCTGAAAAAAAAAGAAAGAAAAAATTACTTCAGGCCGCTTTTCAGTTGTGACGCACGAAGCAAACACAGAAACTGCTGCATCCTATCCCAACCGCATTGTTCGATCAATCATTTGCTAAATATGCAGCATTTATACTGCCAAAAAATAAAAAAAAATGATGGCCTCACAGGTGATATTATATCTCCATGCATAATTAAATTTTATTTCCTTTTTTTTTCATTTTGTTTTATGGTAATAATTGCCAAAGATTTTTTAGGTTTTTAAACGAGATGAGGTATTATGTACACTATTTACATTAGTCGGACTATTGTCCTCATCTTTGTCGCCATATTTAAATATGGGGACAAAGATGAAAACAATAGTCCGAATCATGTAAATAGTTTTTTTAAATGACTTTGTAAATTTGAGGTAATTCCATCGGAAGCTAGTTAGCTAAATAAATATGTAGAGACATCATCATTATCACCAGCATCATCATCACCATAAACACCAACAACAATCGCAGCAGCACCAGTAGCAGCAACCGTTATTGTTAGTCCACTGTCAGACAAATCTCTTTACTGTATCCTTCTATGACGACAGTGACTGTGCTCATTTCTGCCGTGTCTTATCGACAAATGCCTCTATCTCATCTCTCCGTTTTTTGTCTAGTCTTTTCCTACTGTATTTGTTATTCATTGGGCACTAATGAAACAACCTTTTACTCACATTTCCATTATAAATCTCCTTCGTAAACTCGAAAATGTCTCTACCCTTTCTAAATCTATTCCTCGTTATTTGAACGCTTCTCAGTTTAATTGAAGAATTTACTTCTGCTCATCATTTAAAAGTAAACTTGCTAACGGACATTTCATGGATAGAATCATCTCCTTTTATGAAAATCAGCTTCTCTATAGTAATATCCAACATAACAACAATGGCTAGCGCCAACTGAAAAAGGATAATCCATCTCCAGACCAGGAATACTCCCGAAAAAAGGGTAGCTTCTGTGTTTGGTCGGATATGAAAGCTTTTGTCTCGCATGAAGTGCTGAACCAAAACAAAACAGTTAACGTGGAATTTTGTTGTCAATTGAAAGCATTGAACAGGAATTTTCAGGAGAAAAAAAACGCCCATCATGTGGTAATTGTAAAGGCGAGTTGCTCTTACACGATAATGTGAGACAATGTATTGCCCGGGTCACCGAGGAAAATATTGCTTCATTAATTATCGAGTTTTTCCCTCGTTGCTGTTAGTCTCCTGACCTTGCTCCATATTGCTATCATCATTGCAATAATTTTAGAGGGAAGCAGTTTATTAATTCTAAAGAGCTTAAAGCTGATATTGAGTGTTTCTTTGAATCGAAACCCGAAGAATTCTGCGCCGAGGGTCAATAATTGTCTAAATAAATTGGATGATGTTATCGACTATGGGGGAAGAATATTATTTTGATTAAATATATCTATTAATATCAAAAAATCATTTGTTTCATTTCCATCTTCAAATGCGACAGATATTTCTTTTCAACTCATAGAAACTTTCTCTGTTTAGGTCATGTACCAACTTTTGTAAATCAACCGAGAATTCTTATGATTCTAAGAAAATGTCTGCAAATTGTAAAAGTTTGAAGTATTCCCAGTTTATGTTTACTCCCATTTGTTCATATGTCATTTTCCGGTAGATACTTGACATAAATTGAACAGATGACGTCATATCCTGTTGTCTAACACCTTTGAAAATCTATATATTTTCTCTGCTTATGAGTATTTGAATTATTGTGGAACGTTCAGTGTATATATTCTAAATAACTCATATCTATTTCCCTTAATACACTGTGTCTTTATAGTGGCTTAAAGACGTTGCTGTGTTCTGTCGATTCGGATGCTTTATCCTAGTCAACATCAAGCTAAACAAAATTGAAGGCGAGATCGATTGTTGGGCGTCTGTCAGTGAGTGTTGTTTAACAAAGTTCTACACACAGGCCAATGGCGGGGGAGCTCGACGTTGCTCTGTTTGGTCATGACATCGAAATGTTCAGAGTTACTTCTCTTATGTTTCTCAAAATGCTTGTCTGTATAAAGAAGGTTTCTATCAACAGGCTAAAGAATTTTGAATGGACAGGATCACTTTTCCAATTTCATGAGGATTTGAAAGATAACTAATTTCATTCAATCCTGTGTATCTCTTAAGCAGGTTTTCGATCCCATGGGGAATGATAAAATGAAGAAATACCATTTGATTTTCATAAGGGATGAAAGGTTGACACAGACAATTTAATAACTTCTCAAAATGACGCTGATTCCTGACGATGATTAGAAATTGTTCGATCCTAATTGATTGGGTTTTAATCAAATTTTATTGTAATAGAAAAGTTACACGTTTTAAAAAAAGAAACAACAATTGTCATCAATCAGGAGCAGAATGAATGCCTTCTCGAGACGTGGCAATTGAAGATTCCTTTGTCCCTTGCTAACGTCTAGAATTCACATTCTTCATAAATTTGAATTGGTTCATTTGGTATGGATTTTAGCAAATAGATATATCATAAGTTGTAATCTGCAAAATATCAGTTTATTTACAAATCTTTTATAGTTTATTCATCAGTTGTCTGAAACCTGGATTCATATTGGAGTTCGTTCGATCACCTGAAGCCATTATCAGGAAGGTTAATATTGTCTGGAACAAGCAGAAATGTTTTATTAGCTTCATCCTGGCATTTTAGAATCAAAATATTTCTAATTTGAATTTAAGCGTATCTTATACATTTGACGATATTATTCCGTGAAGCGACACAAAACGTGACATCGCCTGAGGACGAAAATATTAAATTTATAAAGTTATTCTAAAATACTGTTGTCTAGTTGAAAAGACATTTTATGTGGGTTTCTTCTTTTGTTTAAGTCAGTTACAAAGAGAAACGTATAAGTTTTGAGAAGTACATGAAAACTTATTTGTCAATATTAATTTTTGAATTTTTTAGAATGTTATAAGATAAACTTTATCATTCAGTCAGAAGTTGAATCCTCAACCAATACGAATGTAAAAAACAGAGGAGAACGTATGGAAATTTGGGGAGCTTAGCGGTAAAATTATAAATTTTCTACACCACATCATTTAGAGACTACATAATTTCTTAATAATGAAGTTGAAAGTACTCGAAGAAAAAGAAAAATATGAACTACGAACAGTTTATCCACAACTTCTAACATAATACTCAACATCTACTCTCCAGAATGCGGATGCAGGCATCGTAAGTAGTGGGAGGACGAAGAGGGGGCTTTCTCTTCCTCTCATGTCGAACACTCTGCCTCCGGACGGAGAGGAACCTAGACGAAGCTATGCCGAAAAGAGGAGTCTCGTTTAGGGAGATAGACAAACTCGACTCCCTGTATACGGGGTCTACGGGCAAATTTGCCCGAGCTTATGGGCTCAGAACGCCCCACGTTAAAAACTGGCCACATCATGCCTTCTGAGCAGGTTGGTAAATAGATAGTGGAAAGAGTTAACAAGTAGAGAGTTAGAGATCTAGCTTATCTGCTTACTACCGATTTCAGCAAGACTAGGTCGCCTCCAAGCGACATACTACTTCTTGTTTGGGTTATCTTCATTCAGTGCAATGAAGACATAACTGTGGCGACGGAAATTCGAATTGCAGAAAAAAAATTGGTGGATTTCGTGTATATTCATAGCGCGTCGCTGAAGTCGATAAACTTCAAGGCTGTATAATATATGGCTATGAGGAAAAAAAACAAAAACAACCTTTTTCTTCCTAGTTAAAGACTAGTGGTACGAACTAAATACACTATGGAAGAATTGAAGATATTTATTCAGCAACTACTACAACAAATGCAACGGAGTAGATTGAATATCAAGAACAGATAAAATCAATCCTGGGACTCAGTCGCTAACTCAGTGAATTTCATTACGTCCCAGAAGAAAACATTACATTACCACTTTAGAAGGTACGAGGCCGTGAAGAATGTCAAGGATGGTATGTCTTCTGCTACGAAAAATGGGCCCTGCTGAACATGAAAATTATCTGAATTTCATTTTCCCGAATACTCCAGAAAAGAAGGAAACTAAAGAACACACTGAAAAAGAAAAAAGACCCGAACACCAGTATGTCAAGTCTTCTGTTTTTATACCCCCACCCAGAAATGCATAAGCAATGAGGCAGAGTTTTTCGTGAGAGCCAAACAGTACGCTCATTTGGTTACGATGGCGGGATTTTGGTAGACCTCGATGCACTAGCGCATTATACCATCCCCAAAGAATACCAAGGACGGTGTAGGATCAAGCTGTCAGTCTACTAGATTCCTGATCATATTCTCTAAGGGGCATATTTTATCCAGTATGGCTAAAGTGAGTGTTACTCCAGAACATGAGACGGGTGAGATGGGGTTCGAATGGATGTTGGACCGAGAAGCCTTCACCTACATTCCCAACAGCTTGAAGATAAGCGGGAAGAATTACCCTATCATCGTAATGGGGAGAAAACCAGCTTGTTAGGAGTGTGGTGTGATCGGTCACTTTGCCCCTTCCTGCCCAGGGAAGAAGGCCTCTGGAGGCCCGCTTAAGTTTGACTCAGATCCCTCTGAAGCTACTTGTTCTGCTGTGCTTGTAATGTGCCTGAATGTGGCTGGCACCGGTGGTAAAAAAAACCGGTTGCTCGCACAAAAGATGGCGCAAGATAAACAGGAATGGCTGGTCGTGGGTAGAGAGAGATCTTCGCAGTCTCAGTTCGCTGAAGCCCCCAAGGGTAAAAACACTAACAGTCCCATTTTCAAAGTTAGGCTCTGGCTTCTTCTCCAGTGACTAAGTCACTACCACCATCCCATCAAAAACTGTCTCCCCATAAATAGATGTCCATACCAAGAACACGGTCCCAATTTCCTCCTCCAACGTAGGCCAAATAAGATAGACAACCTGGGCCAGCGGTGGTGTCTTGCTCCCCAGCCTCTGCCTTATCTTACCCATCACACAAAATGCCTAGCTCTCCCTGAGTGACTAGGTCACTGAGCCAAGACCCTTTGAAGATGCCATCCCTTAAAAGAGTTCCGATTTGCTGTATACCTCCGGCTCTTGTCCAGTTTCCTTCTCTAACATTGCAAAACACATAAAAGACGCAGAGAACCCCATCAGTGGAAACAAAGGCTCAAAGAAGGAAAACTAAATTGCCGTATAATACCGGGGAGGACATCTGTCGAGTGTCCCCGAGCCAAATGGAGAGAGCCATGCAGTATGGTAACCGCATCAAGAAGTATCTGCAGTCGATTCAGAAGTTTGCGGACAAAAATGTCGATGACCCGAGAAATTTTTTAGATTGTTATCAGAACTAGCTCGGGGTGTCGGCAGACTTGGGACATGGTGGAGGGGGCCAATAAAAGCTTTGAAAACACGCCTCCATTGGTAATCGTCGAGAATAACGAAACGAAGAAACAGAGAATTCTGCTCAAGAAGGTTCCCAATTTTTGGTCACCCCTCCCTATACAGAGCACTTAAGCTAACTTTTCCGTGGCATATCGAGGGGCCCGCGATTGACGGTTACATTATGACTGAAATCGACCAGGAGTCAATGGGCGAGGCCATCGGTATCCTCACCGCGACCATGTTTAAGGCTGACCATAGAAGATCTGATAATGTCACTCGGCTAGTACTGTAGCTGAGGTTTGAGATGAATGGCGAGATTCGATCGTGACCGTCAGTGCTTGGGTGTAGATATATGTGCTGTACAAGAGACTCGTTTCCATTCCGCTGAACAGAATGTTATACTGTCGATAAGTTTGATATCTCAGCGTATTATAATGGCGTTCTGGTTGGGGATTTCTTGGCAGGTAAGCTGTTCTTTGAAGGATGTGTGTTCACTTGTCTTCCCGGATCCGGCGGGCTTTGTGTCGTGGATGCTACCATAATATATCAGATATTTCGTTTCATTTGGGTTTATACGCCCAATGTCACCAGGAAGTGAGTTGCCTTAACTTGGCGCATCGATTCGTTTCCGACGGCATCTCGTCGAGTAATTGAATGCTGCCCTCGATCTCGATATAAATCAGCCGGAGTCAAGATCAGGTACTAACAACCCGGATGTAAAACCATTTCGGGACTTTATGGACAGGTTGGATCTTATAAAATAAGTTCACGGATGAGCTTCCCCAGGAAGTATTGTGGACTTGAACTATTATTGACAGCTCGGCTTCAGTGTTATGTACAAGCTACATTGACCGAGTTTTAGTTAGAAGAGTCGACTTAAAGCTCTTAGGATGTCCAGGTCTTCATTCCATAGTTTATTCGGACCATGGGCTTGTCCGTGTACGTCTAAACTTAGATAAGCCTGGGATTAGCATGGCTGGATACTGGAAATTAACACATCTTTGTTCGATGAGAAGGATTTTCATGACCAGCTTTTATTAACTCTAATGCGGGAATTGAGGGAGTCTGTGGTTGGGAATTATTGGTGGGTTCGGATTAAGGTTGACATTAGGTCGTTTGCTGCTGATTATAGTAAGCAGCTGAACCAAGAAACTTTAGAAGAGCAAACGGCACAAAAATCTAGAGTTGAAATGGCTATAAAATCGAAAGATGGATAAATAGCTGTATCCCTGGGAAGAGTTAACCTCCTTGCTTGTCAAGAAGGACCAAGCTTTTGTTGTTTAGGTTAGATTAAAAAAGGATGTCTTCCGATGCAACAAACATGACCGCTGAATTGCGAGCTGAAGAAGTTCGGAGTATTGCAGACCGATCCATCGCTAACATCACATTGCTTTATGGGCGTACCGTGACTAAACAACGGTATAGGTGAGCCTTTCCGATCTTATTTTCAGGATGATTCTACCAGGGAGCCCGGTTTGAGTCCAGCCTGAGCTCGGATCAGTTCGACACCTATTTAGCCTACTTTTCTCGCCTCGAGGCGACTGAAGAAGGTGGGTGAGAGGGCCCAACCACAGAGGAGGAAACCTGGGATGCGTTGAAGCTTGTCAACAGAGACAAGACTTCGGGTATTGATGGTCTCCCCTATTAGGGGTTACTGAAGCACGTGTTTTTCCCTCTGCTGGCACGGGTCTTAAACCAACGGATGAAGAACAGGAATAGTCTCGAACGCTTCACCAGAGGTGTGATCAACTTGCTTCGCAAGAATAAATACGGAGGGGGTGAGATTAATGATTTCCGGCCCTTAAGTACGTTGAATATTGTTGATTTTAGTCAAGGCCTTTCTTAGACAACGGTTTACAGACTGTCCAGCCTAGTCTGATTGTCTCTGAGCAGACTTGCGTTGTGAATGGCAGGACTATTCAAGACGACCTTCATCTGGTACACTTGATCGTAGAACAAGTCGACAATGAAGCCGCACTGATCAATTTAGATCAGTCTAAGGTATTAGACTAACGATTTCTTGGGGCTGTAGCTGTCGGCCAGCTTCATACCATACTTTTGATCCTGGATCCGTCTCTTGTATCGGTCACACAGTTCGGTGGTGGAAGTGAATGATGTAAGGTCGAAAAATTTCATGTTGTCCAGATCAATTCGCCAGGATTGCCAGCTTTTGCCAATGCTGTACATTCTTGCGTTGGAACCCTTCCATCGCAAGTTAAATGCGAATCCGGAATCTCCCTTCCTGGTACAACTAACCTGGCCTTTGCCGACGACGTGACCACGTGAGTCGGTAAGGAAATCAGCACGTATGATACGTTAACTGAAACCAAGATCAACCTCGACAAGTTTGTGGGCTTGCGGTTGGATTCGTATTTGGGCGTCTCTGTTAGCAGACCCTACACTTGGACAGACGGACCTCTGGAGATACTCGGCGTCTAGTTTGGCCCGGGCGTACAGTTAGAGAAGAAGTGGTTGGATGTCCGAGAAAAGGCCGAGGCGGAAGTTCGTCTATGGTCTCAGAGGAAACGTTCCTTAAATGGGAGGGCTGAAGTTTGTGCCTCGCACATCTACCCCATGTTCCTTTACCGGCTCGCTTGAGAGGAGCTATTTTAGAGTGAGATTAGGAGGTGACATAGGATGGAGGATATTGGTCGCCTGATTAAACATATGTCATCCCAATCCAGTGTTAGGTTAACGTAAGTGGTTTTTCTTTTGTTTTTAGCCGTTGAATTTAATTTAGCTAAGGTATGGATGATCATCGGCCTCTTTATCAGCGACTATGAAACTTTTGGAGTCGTTTTAGTTATCCGTTCGTGATTTTCGATTTTGGTCGAACACCAATTTTACAATTCTAGCAAACATTAATTCCGCCAGCGACATGCCTGGTGGTTTATTGGGCTGAGGTGTTACACGCTAAAAAATTCTCAAGACTTTCTTGATTCAATGCTCTTTTGAACGTTCCCACAAAGCGTTCCGTTTGTCCGTTCGACCTTGGGTGATACTGCTGGGTTGTAATATGCTCAATGGAGAACATCTTAAAAAAATCTTCCAGTTCTTTAGCCATGACTTGCGTTCCGTTATCAGAGACTATGGTAGCTGGTATGCCATATCTCGCAAACAGTTCATGCAAGAAATTCACAGTCACTGATGTTGGATTTTCGCACTTATAAATTTCCGGCCATTTAGTGAAACTATCATCTACTACAAGATAATGTAATCCATTCATAGGATCTGAAAAATCTATAAGCAGTCATGATCACGGTGTGTCTGTCTTTAGCTAAAGTTCTATCTTTGTGATAGTTTTGCTGCCAGAGCACAACCTTTGCAAGCTTTCACTATTTTTTCAATATCTTGGTCCATTCTGGTCGAATATATGAAACTTCATTCTTGAAATATCAAGCTGTCTGCTATGAAAATCCTTCAATATTCGCTTCTGTAACACACGAGGTATTACAACTCTTTGCCCCAAATATTACTACCATTGCATAGCGAGTAAGCGTTTCAGTTTGGATTTCATACTTACTTTCTTTCATTTGCTTTTTTTATTTTCGCAATAAAGACGTCATTTCCCAAGAAGTAATTTACCACATCTGAAACAAGGATTTATTCTCCTTTTTGTACATTTGAATGAATATTCTTTTTTTTTTAAATTTCTTCAGCGTCGTGTTTTAGACTTAGAATTGTCTGATAATCTTTCACTATTTCTTGCAGTGTAGTATTACGGTTTCGTTCAATTTTCGTTACATTTTTCGCTCGCATTTCAGCATCTTTTTTAGCTGTTAAACCTTGAACGAAAATGAACCCTTTGAACATATCTGGAGTCATTTCCTTTATTATAAACTTTTACGTTTTTTTGCTGACGATAACCGCATACGTGATAAAATCTTCTTCCTCTTTTTTGGTTATATTCATGCACCCCCACTGAACATTAAACAGAGATCTCTAGTCACTAAAGATTTTCGTCAGAAAATGTACCGTGTCTTCAAACACGATTTCACCTGGGTTTTTTTTAAAAGTAATATGCAGTTGTAATATTTTTCATATATCAGATCTATTTTCCTCAACGACAAAATCTCTTTTTTCTCTCATATTCCCAATCACTACATTCCTGAATATTTGTTCATATCTACGAAAATACGCAGACACATTCAGTCCCTCATCAGGATTGTAAGCAAATTCTAAACAGTGTCTGGCATAAGAGACGTTGAAGATTTTTGTTTACTTCATAATTATATCCAACTTCTGTTGACGTTTTTGTAATTCTAGCAATTGTTGATTTTGTTGTTGTGGTTTTGTTTCAGTTGTTGTCGTTGAATTTCAACTATCGAAATCAAAATTTGCTCCATATTCGCAAGAATGTTTTTCATACATCTAAGTGAATTTTTTTTCTTCTACACAACAAGATTTTTTTTAAACCAACGTGGTTAAACTTCTTGTCGTCACCTGTATTCTAGTTCCCGAAGCAAGTATATTTTTTCTGTACTTGTTTATTCAGTATGAGTTTCCAAAATGCTTCTAACTTCGGTTACAACTCGTGCGAAATCTCGTGTCCTCGTTACTGTTATAAGTCGTAAGATTTCCGAGGCTTCGTCACAAGAATTATAAATCGCCCGAGTTTCAAATCCCTCGTCACCACTGTTATAAAGCGTGCTTCGTAACGGTTATAATAAAAGTAATACTCCGGCAAATTGCCGTAACGCCTGTATTACTTAGTCTGAAAACTGACTCCAAACGGCTGGTATTTACCCAAACCTACCCACAAGGGGTGATTTGGCACAAGGCCGGTTTTTATGTTTTTATGTCTACCTCACCAGACGAGGCTATTACCTACGAGCAGAGTCTCGTATGGGTTCCCCTCTACCCGAAGGCAGAGAGTTCGAAAAGCATGTCGCGAGCCTGGCAACTAATTACCTGACCCCGAACGGCTTCTTCTCTCCTGACCTGGAGCTCTTTATTTCTAGTTCTAGTCATATAGCCATCGGGGGTGTAATATTTACGCCACAATACTACCTTATTCATATATACATGGATAATATCTCTCTCACTATATCTATCTATCTATCTATATATATATATATATATATATATATATATATATATATATATATATATATATATACAGTGATGTTCGATAAAAGTGACTCACCTGATTTTTTTTACTTAAAATTTTTTTTCACCTATTGTTTTGGGGGTCAAACTAATTTTTACTAATATAAAGACCCCTTCCCGACCACCTAGTAAAAAAGTTTACTCACCCTAAGGTATTCTATCGATAATTATAATTTTGGATATAAATGAGATTTAGGGAAAAACTCTGTGCAAAAAAAGTGACTCACTTATTTCCTGCAACTAGTAATCAATAGAAACATAACCGAACAGCTTTAAATAAAGAATAATAGAGGTATAATTTATTTATAATAGGTAATATAGTTCAAAATATTTAATAATCTATGGGTCCTACTTTATTTTGAATAACCTTTTCAACCCGTTTTGGCATTGACTTGATTAGGTTCTGGCAAATCTCATCTCCAAGCATTGAATTCCATTCGGATATGAAATTCACAATCAAATCCTCTTTGTTGCTCAACTGCTTTCTCGAGAGCCTGTACTTTATAATGCTCCATAAGTTTTCTATGGGGTTGAGGTCAGGAGATTGGGGCCGCCATGTCATAACACTCACCTACTTCGCATCAAAGTATTCCTTCATCAATTTTGATTTGTTACAGGGAGCATTATCCTGCATAAAAATGAGCTTGGTGGGGTCGATTTGCACCCTTTCAGCAGAAGGGAGCAGACAAGACTCTAAAATTCTCTTGTACTGCTCGCTCCTGAGGGTCTTTTCAATAGGTTTTAAGAAACCAGTTCCGTGAAAAGAAAAGCATCCCCAGAACATTATACTGAACGGATGCTTGACAGTACTTACTGCTAAATTCAAAGTGCTTTCAAAGCATCTTCGGATTTTAGATTGCTTATCCTTTGAATATAGGTCAAATTTCGTTTCATCGGAGAAGAGAACATTTAGTAAAAAAAATCATGTGAGTCACTTTTATCGAACAGCACTGCATATATATATATATATATATATATATATATATATATATATATATATATATATATATATATATATATATATATATATATATATTGCCCTATCTACTTGACATTATGTACTGCTTATTTAAACCGAAGCTTCGTGATAGCAAGTTTGTTGGTTTGTCGTTATCATTTTTATTATGTTTTTCATTGCAGCTATTGGCAAGTTTCACAGATTTTCTTTTTGATGTTTGTGCAGTTTTAGAGAAATGTTTGTCGATGGGCTTCATAAATATTTTACATTTTTATTGTCGGGATTGTTGAACCATATGATACTTCGTTTTCTGCTGCAGCTTTTTATTCTGTTTTTTTTAGTTTCTTTTTTTTTGTCTGTTTGTGCCTAAATGTTAGTTTGCTGAAAATGAGGGTTTTTTTTGCTGTTATTTCATAATCGCTTTTGGCTGAAAAGATTTTCATTTGACAAATTCTCATATAATCTGTGTCTGATGGATTGCGTCTTTTTTGTGTGGATATTTCGAACAAGTCTATATGTAAATTGGTTTGTCGTTTGGTTTTCTGAACGGTTGATATATTTCTTTTGGGAAGTTTAAAGCTACATTTAAATAGTCTACCTTTATTTGGTCTATTATAATGTCAATTTCGAATCATGGCCCTTTGAATTGTTTAATAATTTCTTATCTAGTTTTATCTGATTTTGTTTATTGCAGTTTTTCAAGATTATGAGCACGCCGTCTCTGTGCAGACCTATGTTTTTTTTGTGTATTCCTTTATTAATGAGATGGATTTATATAATATAGATTCAGTGATGAATGGATAAAAATCTTTAATATCATGTTGCACGAATGCCCAGTTGGGTATGTGGTTTATGTTAGGCAACAAGTCTATTACCGATGCTGTCTTTTTCTTTTGGGGTAGATCTAAAGTTGTTCGTAGGTCAGTGTTAATTTCTTCTCGTATAGGTTTAGTTATTTTTCCTAGTTTGCTTTTGTCCGGTTTATTAGTCTGTACATTGAGTTAGTTCTGGAGTTTTCTTTGTAATCTTTTAGCGTGCTGAATGCTTATGATATTGCAAGGCAGTTTATGAGATCATGAAGGTTGGGCCTTTGTGTGATTTCTTTGGCCTCGACATTAATTTCGTGTTCTGTTTCTTTGAGTATTTTCCTTTATGCTTTTGCTTAGATTTCCTTTAAAGTAATTTCTTGTACTCTTGGGGTTTTACATTTTATATATGTTTCTAGATTTATCGGCAGAGACGAAGACGTTAGGTGATCTTGTTTAGATCATGTTTAATTTTCCATGAATTTCATCTCGATTGTTATGGAATTTTACTGTTTATTTTTCGGTCCTTCTAAATATTATCTTCTTCATTGTATGGCAGATATTTTTAATCCATAGTTTTCTTTTAGTATTATTTGTGTACATTACTGATATGTTCTCCGTCTCATTCTTGTTATAAGACTATTTTCTATTAATTTTAATTTGTATATTGATGGTGGTGGTGTGGAGATATGCTTTAGGAAAATGTTGATGCTGATTGTCTGTGAGTTGATGTAAATACAGTGAGTTTGCTCTAATGATTTCATAATTTGGGCGGAATTATATTGTTTAGAATTTCCTATATTTATGAAGAAAGAATGCTCAGTATTGAAAATAGGACGATAAAAAATGAAAATAAATAAATACAATCGAAACGAAGAGAATCTGCGAATAAATAAAATAATAAGCAAGTAAATAAATAATTAAGAAAGAAAACTTGAGGCCAAGGCCAAGTAATCTAAAACATTTCCACCTTTTTCAACTTCTAATGACGACGAGTTGCCTATATACAAGGTAACCAAAAAAGTTTTGTCCGTTTTTAAAGGAAAAAAAGAAAACGCTTCACAGTATGTGTAACTTATATTTAGTCTTCGAAGTAATCGCCATCGGCATCCAGCATCTTCTGCCAACGTGTCTCCAGCTGTTCAATGCACTTGCGGTAGAACTATATATATATATATATTATGAAATTGACAAAGTCCGACAATTATTTTAAAACATTTTTATATTTATACATTCTTCTTTTTATAAATACAAATATTTAAGTAAATGCTCTGTTTTATAATAAACAGTATTAATTACATTTATCGGCCTGAATGTCCGAGGAATTTTCATAGAAAATATTCGTCCTCCGACAGGAATCGAACCTGTATCCTATACGGAACCTTAACCGATCGAGCCCCGAAGGATCGTTCGATTAGTAATGTCGATTTTACTGCTTTTAAACTTCAATCTTCCATGAATCTCTCACATACATTCATATCTGCTCAAAGCGTATCCAAATGTAAACAAATGACGTCACACATTATGGAACCGTCATATAGCCTGACGTGCCTTAACCGATCGAGCCACGCATTCCTGTCGGAGGACGAATATTTTCTATGAAAATTTCTCCGACATTCAGTCCAGTAAATGTTATTAATACTGTTTATTATAAAACAGAGCATTTACTTAAATATTTGTATCTATAAAAAGAATGTATAAACATAAAAATGTCTTAATATATATATATATATATATATATATATATATATATATATATATATATATATATAGGGTGTATCAAAATACTTTTACAAACTTTGGGGCCGAGTTCCTCACACCAAAGCAAGGAAACAAGTCCTCATTGTCTCACTATAATAGTTACAACTGATCATCACTCAGTACTCCATACTTTCGGCCTTGTGCCGCATCTAAGCTTCGCTTAGTAAATCGATGTTCAGAGTTCTCTCCACAAACACCAAATGCGAACCTGAATCGTAACCTTTGGTACCCCATACTTTGATGCCAGAGTTTAAGACTGATACTTTGGAAAATTTCACGGAGTTTTAACTTAAGTGCAAGGCTGGATAGAATGCCACAGTGCATTTTCCTGCTGCAAGTAAAAGAATCACAAATCTGATTTGTTCTGTGAACAGCGCCAATTCGGCCAATGCTATACTCGCAATGTATACTTCTTGACGACTGTCTGTATTCCGTGGTCGACTCGAACTTGGGCTACAAGGGGACCAATGTCCATTTAATCAATGTTGTCAACATCTAAGCACCACGGACGAATCACATCCAGCAGGCGTAATCATTCTGAAAATGACCATGCAGCCTCGGTAGAACCATAATCTGATCACCTCCCTGACGGATCTAATTGAACAAAAGGAGCACTTGTACATCATCTTGGCTGAGACCTGCGTGCACAGGACACTTTCAATCAATTGAAAGGTTCAAACAAAATACAATGGTATGTGTTACTACGTCACAAGTTGGTCGTAGACTTTCAAACCTTGTCAGAATGTCTACTACCCACCAGCATTCACATTCACATAGTGTACCTATGTCAAAATTAGAATCATCATTTAGTGTTTGCCATTTGATTTTCTTTCAGCAATATATATATATATATATATATATATATATATATATATATATATATATATATATATATATATATATATAGGTAACTATACTCGTGTTGAAAAACCTTCGAATTCTTGATTTAACAATAGCCAAATCAATCTCGAAGGGAAAAAAAGGTTTTAAAAAAGAAAGAGCCAGGAACATGAATTCTGTAGAAAATAATCGCACAGATACAGGTTCAAGGCCCAAAGAAAAAAACCCGATACGAGTAAACAACTAACTAAAGAGCTCGATACAAACGTAGAGCAAACCTATTCAAACTTAATGAGCCAGACAAACCTACCAAGGTTTCACTTAGACAGATCGTCAGGGTCAGCTGGCTGACGATCTGCCTAAGTGAAACCTTGGTAGGTTTGTCTGGCTCATTAGGTTTTACCATATATATATATATATATATATATATATATATATATATATATATATATATATATATAATGTAATTGGACAATGAAGTCAACACCCAGCTGCGATTAAGCATGAAACCGACTGTCGCTACTGGGTGTTGACTTCAATATCAATTTTTATTTTTACATATTCCTGATATTGAGCATGTGCGTGAAGATGTGTGTGTTTGTGTGTGTCTGTGCACATGGATATATATGTGCGTGAGAGGGAAAGAGAAGAACACGGAAGAAGTGAGAAATTGAGAGAGAAGGCGACAAAGATGAAGCACAGTGGAAGTGTATAAGAATTAATTACTTTTTGAACAATTTTTATTTTTCCGCATAACCACCTTTCTTGTCAATGTACTTAATTCATTGATAATCAATAATCATGTAGATCGAAGTGAGGTCCAGAAAACTTCCCTAACAGATCTACCTCACAAAATGAGAACAAATAACCAAGCATATTCGTTTCTGTAACAAGAACAATGATTGCTTTTTAGTTTTGCCACTAAAAACAAATAAAACACAAAAATAAATTACATTGTAATATTTTTGTCTCAGTTTTTGAGATGAGATAATATTTCTATTCAATGATTCTTTCAGACTAACATCTTTATCTTTGTAAGCTTTCATATCTCTACTCCTGTCCGAAAGCTTCTCCTCTGAGACAGAAGATTTTCCGCGCGTTCTAGGATGGAAACGTACATGAGAAATAAATCAATAAATAGCTCAATAATATTTATGAATTTCTGTGCACGGAATATTCCAAGTTTTTATTTGGACCAATGTCTGACTGTTCGCTTTCAATTGGCTGTTGCTAAATTCGCTTCGAAATAGTGAAACAAAATTTCATTCAATAATAATTTATTAAAAAACGTAAATTTTTAAATGTATTCTTGAGGGTATTTCGTTTTACTTCAATTTGCTTTGAACGAAAAGTAAATTCTTCCAGAAAACATGCAACGAAATGCTGCATAAAGATATTAAAAATTGCATTTTATTTTGAAAAGATGAACTTCGTATATTTTCACTTAAATTTTCGTTTTTTTCTTTTGACTCATTAAATGGAAGTAGTTTGGTAATTGTTCTCTTTCACAACTTCATAAAGAAGGTTTTAGTCAAGATCAGAGCTGTAGATAATCAATCTTTAATTAACAAACAAGATGAACAATCAAATATCCAGATATTTGATTGTTCTAATTAAAAAAGAAGAGATAATAATGTTTGCAATGCTACAGTTGAGCAAACATTATTTTCTCTTCTTTTTCAAGAGAAAAGGAATAAATCATAAATATATATTCTATGAATTATTTATCGACTGAATTGAGTGCAAAAGAAGTTTTTTGGTTGAATATCGAATCTGCTTCATAGGCTTTACGTTCTTTATTTTTGGTTTCTATTTACCTCAGAATAATTATAGTTGATGCTATGAAGAAGTCCATCCACAAATGGAGGCAATTGTGTTTTACCTTGTGTCACACTTTCTTCTATTCAGTTAATCAGCCAGACCAACACAAATATTTTTCATTTCAGCATCTGTTTACCTTTTTCAACTCCCTGTTCGCTAGAAACTGGCATTGCCCTCTCTCTCTCTCTCTCTCTCTCTCTTTCTCTCACGTCGCCTTTGTTTTTATTGTCATTTGATATTTCTTAAATAAAGGGTCAAGATAACAAAACTGGATTCAATTGAAGAGTTTTCGTATTACCCAAATGTTCGTAAAGTTTATTATTGCTGCAGTGAATATTTCGCGAAAAGTGATTGCATAAGAATGTGCTTCGTGTTGCAGCCGTAGAACAATTAACATAGAAATAACTTCGGGAAACAATGGGAGACGTTAATTCCAGGCGCCAAATCTTGAGCGATTGCTTTGTGCCTTCTTGATAGTCATTGCAAATTGAAGTCACTTAAAGTCAAGAGAACATCCGTTGGAATTATGAGGATTTGGTAAATGAACACATATTCCTTTTTTGGCTACTGCACTTGGGATAGTTACTGTGATGACACGTGAGAGAAACTAGATCGCAAATTAACTCCAGCTCTACCTAAAACCACATCAAGATTAAAAAAAGACCGAATTAAAATCACGTAAACTACTATACTTTTATTATTCTAAAATAAATTTTATAGTAATAAAATACACGAAACAAAAATATCTAAAAATGATAAATAATAGTAGTAGTATATATATATATATATATATATATATATATATATATATATATATATATATATATATATGTATATATATATATATATATAAGCAACCTAGCAGTTATGACCATAAATAAACCTATTCTATTTATATACATGCTTCCTCCAATGACTCAACCAGCATAAATAAGCTACCTAGAAATCATGACCGTAAATAACCGTCAGCATTAACCCAACACGTTGCCTTGATCTATCCACTTCCCTTCTCCACATCCTTTCACCTTTCATTCCTATCTGCTCTCGTTCCAAATCTTCTGTAACCCCCTTGCTTTGATCGATCCACTATCTTTCTCCACATCCTCTCCTTTACCACTCCTAGCTGCTCTTCCTCCAAACCTTCTGTAACCCCTTGCGTGCTAGTGGCTTCCAGCCTTGCTTGGGGTGATAAGCTTAAAAAAAAATAAAAATAGTCAGCGACTTTTTCCCACCTTCCTTTACTCCGTTACTGACTTACATAAAAACGGCTCAATAGGCTTTAGTGGCATTTGATTTGAAGTGTGAAACTGACAGTTACCATGCAGTGTTGATTTCTATCTTTCTCCTCGTACTACCCATGACCCGTTGGGTCACTCACGGTTCAGGTTATAAAACATTGAAGTTGATTTCAACAATCCATTAAAATGAAAGTTAATTTTATTATAATACAGTTAAATATTTCAATTCGTTCCTGCCATCATTGGTTCCGTTTATAAGTTCATGTTTAACGTTTTACTGATTGTTTACAGCATTTAATAAGGATAAACTTCAGCTCGAGTAACAGAATTTATTTATGGCATATGTGAACACTTGTACAAAATGCAAAAGGAATTTTTATATTACTGCATAAACAACTGGTATGTTTAAATCTTATTCACTTAGAATATTTTTTAAATCAGATTAACTTAAATCATTAAACGCCGAACGCACACACCACACAAGCACGAAAGAAATCACAGATTTTTAGTATTATAGAGATAGATGAATAAAAGAGACACGAAAAACTATTCTTAGTGGATGTTTTTTGTACTCTGAGATGTAGGATTTGTTTTGTATTAATCTACAAAAGCGAGGGTATCATTGGTTTATCAAGGTTTTGTAAATTTGGGAACATTGAGTTGATCAAGTGGTTGAAAGGTCAGTCAAAAACATTTGGAGGACACAAAGTAATATTCAATAATTTAAAAAAAAATGAATATTGTTTAAATTGTGATTAGATTGTTATGGTTTGGGATGCCGTACATCTTTAAAAACATGAGGTGATGGATTCAACGGTTTTCCTTTGCTTTTTTAGTCGTCTATGTTGGCTTGTAAATCACAACTAAATTTACTTTATTTCTGCATTCTTATTACACAAATAAGAATATTCTAATGATAAAAAATTGTTAATAATTTATTTTTCATGGAACAGATTCTGTAATTTACGGGGACCGTACGAAACGTTCCTGTGAAAGTCTCTAATCTCAGGGGAAATACCAGGCAATCCTTTTCTTTCACATAAAATGGAATCAGTAAATCAAGTTTTTAGATTCATTTTGCCCTAATCTATACGAGAACATTAACTAATTTATGTAGCCTGTTCTCCTAATTAAAACGAGAACACATCTTGTTATCGATATGAGATTGGGCAGGTGAGCGCTTTTACCGTAATGGCAAAACTACTGCATCTATTTCCAGCCTTGACAGGACTTAATCCCATAATCTATAGACTCCGTTGAACTGCATTTATTTTAGTGGTGGCTGGCAGACAATATATTTTATACGGCAGGTAAATCGATGATTTGTTGACTCGTGTTTACTCGAGCTTGTTTGGACTGCTCAAATTAGATCGAGTGGTTTGTGCTCAGACGTGAAATATGAACAGCTTCGTGATTATTAATCTCCTTATTAATATTATCGCTTGAGAGTGAAGTCTTAGAATCTCACATGAGAGAATCGACAATTCGCTCAGACTGTTCGCAAGAAGCGATTAATTAAAAGTGCCCAGATGAAAAACCATGACGTCATGTCTGGAAACCGTCATCAAGATATCCGTTTAAAAAACAGCATCAGATGAAAGAAGAGCAGACAAAATGAAAGTAACTCCGAAAAACATCTATTGTAGATAATCACTGATTCAATATATAGATTAAAATTTTCTGAAAAAAAAAACAGAAGCAATAAGAACCAATATTTGAAGACTAAATAAGATCTGTAATTTTCTCAAACAGAAAAAAACATCTAAGAAGTCTGCCTCTAATTCTTTGGTTATTTATAAAATATCGATTGCCTACAAGTCCGTTTCTTTCTCGAATTAGGTTAAATTGTCACACTAAATTATTTTTTAGGAAAGTGATACATATATTGTTTTATAAGGGCTTTTGCAGATGTAACATCGTCCTCTCATTGCCAAGTGTTCCAAAAACCTTCTAATTAAGATGCAAATTGTCTTCAGTCCAAGTGATAAAAGAAACAGCATCAAAATAACTATCTGAACCAAGGAGGCGTGTATGATAAGCGATTCCATATTTTATGTGGCGTTACTCACTTTTCTATTGTGTGATAGACTTGGACTCAATTCTTTAGCATTTGCATTTTTGTAACACGTCTGTATTTGAAGTTGGATTTATATAAACTAGTGCAGCAATTTAAAAGATGTATCATAAAATTCCAGTGACAATCCCGAATTATTTTCACTTGTTTAATCCTCAAAATCTATTTATTTGATTGTTGCATGTTTTTGAATAAATGATGATGAGTGTATGATTTCAAATTATGCATTTTATTCTTCCGCTTCTAACGATTACATTTACTGAAACATGTCTTTTAAGAAATTATGTTTTTTTTATTTGTGGGGGACATATCTTTGAATAGTTCTTCTCAACGTTTCATTTTCTTCATGAGGCATTGTTGCAAATGTTGATTGAATGCTTCTGAATATTCCATTATCTTTAGGACAAATTCTTTTCAGTATTGTTCGAATTGCTCTTCTGAACATTAGATTCCCTTAAGCAAATATCTCCTCCAAATATCTGCTTGGATGGCTCTTCTAAATATGAGAATGTCTTCAGATTTATTCATGAAAATGGTAAAGGTTGTTGAATTACATTATAACATTATAACATCATCTACTTTTTTTTTCATTTGCTAAGGCTCTTTTTTATGTGTACACAAAAGCTTTTGCTTCATATATATATATATATATATATATATATATATATATATATATATATATATATATATATATATTTGACACAAAGACGCGCATTACGTATTTCTGACCATAGCTCAATTAGGTCTAATGGAGATCTACAGGACCCAATTCGTAACATACTTGTTAACAACGCAAATATATTAGCGTCATCTATAGCCAAAAACGGCTAAAATGGAAGCCTTATTAATAAAAAAAAAATCCAACACTCAATAATATCAAATGTGAACATGGACACAATATCTTGACCGTGTTTTGAAAATGAAAACATTATATAAATACATACATACAACAATATATTTTTTGTTAACATTTAATATATTTCAACCTTGAAAATGGCTAAATGTATAGCCGAAAGAGGTCGGATAAAAAGAAAAATTGGACAGTTTTTATATAATTTATCATCCGAAGAGAAAAAAATTATTGGATTACATGAGAAATTGTATAAAACCTACATCAAAGCACCTTGTCTGCAATGAAATATGCATGAAAGGAGGATTGCTTCCTAAATCCACACACACACACACACGTATATATATATATATATATATATATATATATATATATATATATATATATATATATATATATATATATATATATATCATGGATTTATTTTTAATCCGACATTTTTATTATTTAAAACGTTGTTAGTGAAAACAAATGTTTGAATAGGACGCATCGGTTTTTTGTTTTTTGGGGGTTTTTTCTTTTTTATTTAACAGTTTCTATTACGTCTATCGGCATGAGCACCCGAAAAATGAATAAAGCTCTCCGGTAGGGTTCGAAATTGCACCCCGCTTTGATATAGTGAGTGTCACAGGTTTTATTTACTCTTTTAAAGAATGTCCATCCTCTCGTACCGATTCTCCCTTAAGCCTGAAATGTAAACAAAGCAATTTATAAATAATTAAATGGATTTCTTGTTAATCCACATTTTTATGACTTCAGGCCTTATTTTTATTTCATAGCAGAACAGACGCGCGCTTTGCTTTTGCAATTTTTTTATCGGCCTGCACACTCGAGAAAAACTTTATGCAGAGTAAATATAGTCTTTTGCAAATTTTCTTGACAGCGCAGGCCGATTGATGTAATACACATTAATAAAAAAAAGCAACAAAAAATGGGCTCTCTATACAAACACGGAATTCACTAAAAACAACGTTTGAAGTATTACATATACGTATATCGTTATCATTTTCACACTTCAATGCGATATTCAGACCAAATCTTGCTTTGACTAAACTGAAGCATTTTAAGTGACAGTGTTGATTGCTTTGTCCACACTGTCTCTTTTGCTCTCTATCACTCAACACACGCGCATGCGCGTGCGCGCGTGCGCACACACACACACACACACACACACACACACATATATATAAGCGACATAAAATAGAAGCAAATTTATTTTTTAAATTGAGAGGACTAAAATGATTCTCACAAAGAAAAATTACTTGTTAATACTATGAGAAGGGAAATCATCCTAATTTCAGGTTAAATCAACTAGCATATTCCAATCAATGGTGGATAGCAGAAACAGCAGATATATAAGTAAATTGACAATGCGATAGTTAAGGAAGCAACAGAGACAACAAGGAAGACTAACAAAAATAGGTCTGAGACAAAGAAGGACGCAAATTAAATTCAACAACTACTGAAAAGAATGGAGAATTATTTTAGTAAATGTTAAGAGATATAAACTTGAAAATGCAGAATTAAACGACGAAAAACGTTAAAAAGAGACGAGAAATTTTCTAAATATAGGGACGAAATGCTAAAAATAACCTATGACTACGACGCAGATCTGTATACTACAAAAATAAAAATACCATCAACAGTCACACTGGAAAAAAAAACTAGTGTTGTTTCTGATGTAATGAATTTATGGTTACCCTTCAAATGTAGAAAAAAAAAACGACACAAAGATGACATAGTAACAGACCTTTAAAAAGCTGGAGAATTTCATAAAACCAAGCACAGCTACTTTCCTAGTATATATATATATATATATATATATATATATATATATATATATATATATATAAGTCTAACATTAGTAAATATAATAAAAATTATAATAAAAGAAGATAATAAAATTGCTTTGCAAGTGACGCCTTGTGACATTATTGGCGAACATGTACAATACTTAAAATGAGACTAACACACACACCAGGTTTTAAGCAAGGATACTCAGCAAAAGATCATCTACAAACAATAGATCAACCGATCGAAAAAAACAGAAAATTAAACAACTGAATATAACAAATACGTTTAGCTTTATTTGACTAAGGAAAGCATTTAACTCAGTAGAAAACACAGCAGTCTTGAACTTACCTCTGAGTGCGGGTTATAATGTTAAAGTTATTGAAAATAAATACAATAATAGATAAAATAAAGATTGGTGAACGAGTGGGGTAAGGAGATCTGTTTTTAACTAAATTAGATAGAGTTGGGTTTCAAAGTAAGGAATGGGTATCAACATACACGGAGAATAACGATTTGTTGACAACATTTTACTAATATCAGAATCATTGAATGAAGTACAAGAAATACCAAATGACCTAAACTGAAAAAGTTTAAAAGTCAGTATAAAAACGAACAAAAATAATGCATTTTTCAATTGCAACCAAAGGAAAAATCGAAAGAAAATTAAAAGTTGGAAGTCCAGGAATACATACGAGGGGATGAGAAGAGATTTCGGCCCAAATATAAAAGCAACAAACCCTTCTAAAAGTATCTGATGCTTTGTCATTTGGTCAAATTTTTGCAAGTGGATCGTAGAAAGAATATTTCAGTAACGGCTTGAATACTTAATAACAAAAAACCTACGAAGAAATAAGACGTTGTATAGCTATAGAATAAAAAATATTTATCAGCAATAAAATTGCAGTGAAAAGATCGTTTATATCTTTAAAAAAAGTTTATAATTAATGTATAATGTCGTCTATGAACAGCCGGTTGCCAAAAAAAAAAAAGAAAAAAAGGAAATGAAAACAAAATCAGAAAAGCACATAACAAAAGCCAAAATATAAAGATTGGAGTAAAAGGGCACTTTATAGACATTCAGTGACTACCAAACGTTGTAGAAAATAGACCGGAGAGATGAGATGGAATTAGATAGTAAAACATGATCACAGTCGTCATGAAAAGATTTGCAAAAAGGCCTTTGTCCTAACGGATTTGTAATAGCTATTGATGCTCTCTCTCTCTCTCTCTCTCTCACACACACACACACACACACACACACACACACACACACACACACACACATATATATATATATATATATATATATATATATATATATATATATATATGCTAAAATATAATTTTTAAGGTATATTTATGGATTAATGTGATCAATATCGGGGATAAAGCGTATGTAAATATAAAAGTGAACATTGAAGTCAACAGAAGCGACAGGCCTGAAGAATGCATCTAGCATGAAACCGACTGTCGATTACCTAAGCACCTGTCGAGACCTCACGGACGAAACCAAGTTAGTGCAGTAGGATATAGTGTTTTACTTTTTTATTGCATTAACTTGTTCTGCAGGTACTTTTTTTTAGCACTGTATTAAGTACATTTTATATGTCCGTTTTTTGAGCACGGAAATTTTTCCGGCTTTTTCAAAATTTTTTATGTTCTATCTATCTATCTATCTATCTATCTATCTATCTAGCTAGCTAGCTATCTCTGTTTCTCTCTCTCCCTCTCTCTCTCTCTCTCTCTCTCTCTATATATATATATATATATATATATATATGTTACATGAATCATTCATGCAAAAAGTAGATAGTGAAGTTAATAATATAAATGGCAAGAAACACTCTTGCAAACAATTTTTAATAAAATACATTAACCTCGAACCTGTAAATGAATGTTATGATTCCTGTTTATAAATTCCAGTTTTACTACAAGCTTTCGATTGTGCATACAATCATCCTCAGGTAGGGAAATAGATGTCTTTTTTACATCTAGGTAATAACAGGACAACGAAAGTTAAGATGTACTTCGAAATATGTTTTTTAGAAATGTTTTATTGTTAACTGTGAGAAATTTTGGACCGTGCGGTCGCAACGCTGAGGTTGAATTTTTTTAAAAATTTTAAATTGTGCGTTTTTGTACTAATATAGTAATATGAGAATTCTTTTTTAGAGGTAGGTTTTTTCTTCAGTCAATGTGGCATGAACTAAATTGTTCAATAAATAGAGGAATGTCACCGTTATTATCAGAAATTTGCACGTCGGATCAGTTATTTTAATACCAAGTATGTGGTGCAGTTCAATTTACATTACATGAATCATTCATACAAAAGGCATAATAATAACGGTGACATTCCTCTATTTATTGAAAATTTAGTTCATGCCACATTGACTGAAAAAAAGGAAATGAATTTAATTAAACAAGGAAATTAATAAAAAACAAAACAAAACAAAAGACAGAGTGTTCTTAGCGCCTGGAATGTAGGGAACGCTATTTTCATATTGTTAGTTGAAAATAACGCCAGTTAAGTCACGTGTGGAGACATTTTCAGTTAACAATATGAAAATATCGTTCCCTACATTCCAGGTGCTAAGAACACTCTGTCTTTTGTTTGTATTAATTTCCTTGTTTAATTAAATTCATTTAATAGTGTTTCCCTATTGTCATTTATATTTATAAAGATTGTCTTATTTACAGGTTAACTCTGAGAAATTTTCATATATATATATATATATATATATATATATATATATATATATATATATATATATATATATATATACATATTGTGACTAACATGTGTTTAATATATTTTTGATATGATAAAATACTAAAAAAAAATAGGAATACAAATACAAATAAATAGAAAATAACTAATTCGAGTTAGTAATTATACACTCAGACATTTATAAAATCGCTTTTCATGATGATGATGATGATGATGATGTTTTCTTAACGACGCGTTTCCCCGGAGAGCGTATGCTGTTTTTAATCTGAGGAAGCCAAAGAGAGCATACGGCGAAACGCCTCTTTGATAAAATTGTCCACTTTCCACGGAATTGCTGCACAAATACAGAAATATATATATATATATATATATATATATATATATATATATATATATATATATATATATATATATATATATATATATATATTTGTGTACTTGTGCACCAAATATACATATAGATATATGTATACACACAAATGTATATATATATACATATATATATATATATGTATGTATATATATATTTGTGTATTTGTGCAGCAATTCCGTTTTCATTAAAGACAACTGAAAAGGTTGTGCGGTTTTTTATTTAATTTTTTTTCTCTTGTTTCCGTATAAGTGTTTTCTTTTCTAGATATAAAGCATAAAATTGTCCAAAATGTTCTGAATATCCGAGCGCTTTCCGCTATTTTTTCGTCTATTGATTTTTTATTTTTATTTTTAATTGAATGTATGATTTTTTTTTACGTTTGTATCTAGACTTACAGACTTTTATTTTTAATACACGGTCAGGACATTGTTACCTGGTTCATAGTTGATGTTATTAAGTATTGACTTTTTCTTTTTATCATGTTCCTCCATTATTTTTAGCCTGTTTTTTACGTGTGGATGAGACTCTATTATACTTGTATGTTGCGGATGGAGTTTGGTAAGCGTGTGTTTAAATGAATCCTAATTGACCTCTGGGTCAGAGAGGTGTAGTGTTAGTCTTCTATATAAGCATGTAGATCTGGTCACCTAACTCCCCAGACTGAACCTCACCTTGATTATTATGTGTGAGGCACAGTTCAGCGAGAGACCAACAAAACTCCTTTTAACACCAAAGATGAACTGAAGGCAAGGATTATGGCAGCATTTACCTTCAACAAGGAGACCATCCAGAAGAGCTACAGAATATTCCGAAGTCGTCTGGAGTGCGTGGTTGAAGCCAATCGCGATTTTATTGAATAAATTTTCACTTAAGTATTTCAAGATATTTTTGTGTAATTTTCGTAAATATATTTGTTAAAAAGTGTTATTTTCATTTTTGCGTCATTTAGACGACAATTTATCCATCGCACACTGTATGTGTGCGTGAATTTAAACAGCAATATTTTCTTCCTACCAATACATATGTTATATGAATAATGAATAAGGAAGCTTAAGAAAATTTACCATTCAATTTTCTCCTGTGATCTCTTGTTTATTATTATTTGATTCCCACCCAACTATATTTTATGTCTGGGCATCATCTCTGTTGCAATGACAAAATAGTGGCAAGACGTTTAATACTGCATATATCACCTTATACCAAACTAACAAAAGATTAGTCTCTCTCTCTCTCTCTCTCTCTCTCTCTCTCTCTCTTTATTCCTTTTTTCTTTCGTTCTCTCCCCACACTCTATAGTATATATATCTAAGTATATTTGTGTAATCATATGCATGTGACAGTATTTGATGTCTTTATCAATATTTAGACATATTTTAATACGTAGAGAATTATTTTCTCATGAGCACAGATTACTACTTTTATGCTAACAGGGACAAAATATGCAAGATCGACAATACATTCATTGAAATAGCCTCACCACAAACATCTAATATACAATGACAGCAATAACTTATATACAGCGAGTGAGATGAGCTTAGCAAGCATTGTTCCAGAGAGAGACGACCTTGTCAAATTCTAATTACGTATACATACCATTCTATGGAAACACACACACACATACACATAGCTAAACAAAAAAACACAGCCACGAAAGAAGACATCGACAGGCACATGCATTCACACATCACCCTGCTCCCCTAGAATCCTTCGTACTGACTGTTGCCCTTTTTAAATTCTAATTTTCTTTAACCTCCAATCGGATGTCGTCGGGTCAGATTACGCCGCCACATATTCCACCCCTAATTATGTCTATTCTTTCAACATTAGTGTCACCGATGTCATCCGCAACGATTTGCAAATTCTTCTATTGGCAAAACTTAAATACTATCCTTCTTCTTCTTCTTCCTTCCTTTCTTTCTTTCTTTCTTTCTTTCTTTCTTTCTTCCTTCCTTCCTTCCTTCCTTGCTTGTTTGCCTGATTTCTTTGTTTACTTGTTTGTTTCCTTTCTTGTTTCTTTCTTTCTTTTTCTTTACTTCTTCTTTCTTTCTTTCTTTCTTTCTTTCTTGATTGTTTGCCTGCTTTCTTTGTTTCCTTATTTGTTTCCTTCCTTGTTTCTGTCTTCTACCCTTTCTTTCTTTTTCTTTACTTCTTTCTTTCTTTCTTTCTTTCTTTTTTGTGCCATTGTTTCTTTCTTTCTTCCACCCTTTTTTTCTTTTTCTATGCTTCTTTCTTTTTTGTGCCATTTTTTGTTTGATTTTTGTTTGTTTGTTTGTTTGTTTCTTTCTTTCTTTCTTTCTGTCTGTCACGTTTGCTTTTTTGTTTGCTCTTTTGTTTGCTTTATTGCTTTTTGTTTGCCTTTTTTCGATCCATTATTTGTTGTTTTTCCAGCACTGTTGTCCTCAGTCCAATGTTCTCTTGTGTACAGTGTGTCTTTGTCCGTCCAGTGGCACGCGGCTGCACGTCTTATTTAAGATATACACGCTTCCCTCTAAACAGAGGATATTTATTTTATTTTATTTTAGAAATTATTCATCTTTTTGTTCTCCGAAACCTTATGGTGATTACACCTATTTTTGGTTTATAGAGTTGTAGTGATATATTATATTTGAGAATTTGAAGACATACCATTAAAATGGATCGTGGGGAAATATTAAAAATATTGTGCTTACTCTAAAGCTTGATTCTTAATAGTCAAAGAATTTAACAATTGAAGTACGGTTCAAGGTATTCAAGGCCAACAGATCCAGGCACACATTGAGGATCGCACTATACGAGCAATGGTCAATGGCATTTACTTGCTCACCCTCGCGACAGTGAAACGTTTTCTAAAGCCAAATTTGCATAGCACAAAACTATTGGAGGCTAATTATAGATTCCTCAGTTAACCTGTTTATCATTGCTCTACGGTAGACAACCCATAATTTGGTATAGAAAGGTGATATTACCCAACATTGTTATTGCAGATTTTACTAGTCTGTTATACATTCTTGAATAATGCATACGGTAAAAAGTAGAGATAAAACAATAAAGTTGATTATTAATCTTTAATTAAGTATTAATCGAAAATTTATTTGGAATAAAGAAATAATTTTATTTATTTGTTACAAGTCATTCGAAAAATGTTCAAAAGTCTCCCACACAAAATGATTATTTTGAATTTCTAAAGAATTTATTCTTTCTTTTACATTAAATAATTTAGTTCAAGAAAGAAAACTTTTGAAAACTCAGTTCATAAGAAAAATGAATTGTTTAACTTTTTTCTTTTTTTTCTTATTGATTGCCTAGGAAACTAAATAAGAAGTCAAAAACGTGGTTCGTGTAATTGTGTTTTTGTTTTCAATGAATGACTCACCGAAAAACGTATTCACCGTTTGAAAGCCTAGCTTACCACCAAAAAGCCGAAATTAATTTACTGGTTAATTTCATTCTTCAAAGTGGTTTGAACAAAAAAAAACTATGGTTGACGTAATGAAAGAACCCGTCTGTCATATTCTATAAAATTAATCATTAAAGGAATACATGTGATTAACTAAAATACGTCGGTAAATAAGCGTCGCAGGAACATGTATCTTTCTATACCAAGTTCAAACATTCTTCAGAATGAGCTTTTCATCGTAGTCTTTTGTTTTGAAATTATTTCAGTTCTGATGATGAATCAATTCCTAAATTAAGCCCAGTTTCAAACTCGTTGTTTCTTGTTAACAAAAGCAGAAAACAACAAGAAAGCGGGTTTAAAGACTCAACAAAAGAAAAAAAGTTCCTTTCATTTCTTACTTTTCTATATTTTCTAACCCATTCCTTGGATTCATTTGTTGTAAGTGCAAATTTTGACTTCCTTGACAAATTGTCTACATTATTTATATTCTTGGATTCTACAATTTTTCTTGATTTGATTTCGTTGATTTGTACTCGTTTTAAGCTGCTATACCTTAATTTATTTTCACTTTTCACTCGTCATTTGTACAGTTTTACAGCTTCTTCTGTTTGTTTCTTGGACTCCTTTATACGTTCTAATTTTCTAATATACATAATGTAAATGAACTTAGAAAAGGAGACAAAATAAACTTCGAAGACATATGCTAAAAATAAATGAAAATATAAAGAGGCTACCTGTCCATTGAAATCTGATGAAATATTGGATTGGTCGAAACGTTTGTTCTATTCTTTATAAGATAGCATTCGTAATTTTAACAATTCAAAAAGATCACTTTTTGTTGTACAACTTTTATATCAGAATACATCTTAGTAAAATAATCAAAATTGGTATATTTTTGTTTATTAAAGCTAACACTGAAAATGGAAAAATAACCTGTTTCAGAAAAATGCCGCTGTCAATATAAACGGACGTGTCTTCAATCGCTCCTTGAAAATGAAGAAATTTACAGAAAATAAGGAAAATGATGATTATTTATTCAATTATTGTTTATATTATAATTGATGGCTGTTTATTTTATATTGAGTTGTATATTTGATCCATTTTGTTCATTTGTATATTAATCATATTAATTGACATGAATTGCATATATTAAATGTAACTGAAATACTTTCATTATGAAATTTAAATTCTTTATATCTCCTAATTTGTTTAAAGATTCAACACAAATGGGTAATAGTTTATTATTCATAATTTAACATTTTAAAATTTTATTTTATATATGATAAAAAATAAGATGTAATTTTCGCTTTTGAGGGAAAAACGAGAAACGCCTCCTTCCTTATTTTAACGTCTGTTTTTCACGTCTATTTTCTAATGTTCATTATAACCACTTATTTTTTTATCTTTACTTTATTTTTCAAATATATCACTAAACAATTCATTTTATGATTATTTATAATAATAATTATTTAAAAATCAATTTCAATGTATAAATAAATCAACTACAGGGACGTGGAAACAATATTTATATTCTGAACTATTATAACATTACATTAATTAAATTATACACTATATTAATACATTATATCATATTTGATGATTTATTTACAAATTTGGAATGAATTTGCTTATTTAAGTTTCAACTTAATTTACTTAAGGAAGACGAAGTATTTTCGAAAATATAAGAAAAGTATTTCCATTTCCTAACATTTATTTTCTATTTGTTTATTTTTATTTTTTGGCTCTTTATAGTCGGTTATCTTCTATTAATCAAATATTAAAACAATAATTTTAATAACAATAATCAAATTAGGCTAATATATATTATTTATTTTATTTTGTTATTTATTCATTACATTATTTATAAATTGGACTTCACTTTCGAATGCCTTAAGGTATGAAGTCTTTCGTGAAATTTATTTTTTAATCAAAGGAGAAATTATTGAGCCTCTTAAAAAAAGTGGATTTTCTTAATTTTCTCCTCTTTTCTTTGTTTGATTTTAATTCATTCAACTTTAACTTGAAATTTGTATTTCAAATTTAAGTTACTTATTTTTATGTTTAATTCCTTTGAATGCAAATCTTGGGATAAACTTCAGAGAGAGTTTAGTAATTTAGTTCTTTACTTTTGGTCCCTGAAAGGTCTCTAGAATGATTTTCAGCAAACTTCCTCGAGATGGTGTCTCCATAAAAGCGCCGAGGTTCTTGTGTTGTAAACAGGTCAAGATGAGTAGATAGGTTTGCCTATCACCTGGCCTGTACTCATTCTATGTTTATTGGACAGAAGTAGTGGTTTATCCCTTATTTCCTATTTAGGATGTGGTTTACCGATTCCTTTCTTCCATCGCCATAATCATTTAACTCTCTGAACTTGTTGGTGTTCCCACTGATTAGCGGTTGCGACTTTTCATCTTGCGGATACCGAATTGGTAGTTCTGTTGTTGCTCTATCCTGACATGTAGTAATAATCCAGGACTCTTTGGCAGAGTTCGGAGAGGCTGCATTGATGAAGGGTCGCATAATATAATAAACAAATTTAGTCTTAGCCAACTTCCGGTTGGTTTGTATTGCCATAGACGATGGACACGGTGATAAATATTTTGGACTTTTTCACCCTAAAAATTAGAATAATCTCTTCTCATGCCAGTTACAATTTAAAGAAATACGAGTAAATCAGTAAACAAACAAATCAACTACACCCGCCTCGGCCTTTCTTTCTCCAATAATCAATGATATTAGTACCAATTTCTACTGTATAGAATCATTTCTTTTCAAACAGTCTCCAGATATTTCAGCACACTATAAAACTAATTTAAACTGTTCTATTGCTACCAATCAATTCTTTATTCCAGGTTCTTTTCCCTTTTGCTTAAAACGTTCTAGGATACATATATATGACCTTGGTATTTAAGCCCGGCAAACACTTCAAATAGTAAGAATCACCCTGGATGATTCTTCTGCATGCTTTGGAGTTTCTTTATTGCACTGTTAGCTATCTCTTTCGTTTTCTTTTTTTCCTTTATCGCTCCCCTTCTCAAAACATATTAGGCAAAATATCTTACAAGCTCTCTCTCTCTCTCTCTCTCTCTCTCTCTCTCTCTCTCTCTCTCTCTTCGTCTGCGAACATTTTTGTGATTGGTAATTTTAAGGCTCATCATGCCAAGTGACTTAAGCATTCTAATGTCACTGATGTTGCCCGTATTCAGACTTTCAATTTTCCGTTTCCCAGTCTCTCAGTTAAATAATTGGATTTGCCAAATCGTTTCTCTGATTATTCTGATTAACATGCTTGTTTAGCTGTTTTTTCTTGCCTCCTCTCCTGGATCTTGTCGAGCATCAAAATTCTGTCCCCTTGGCAATTCAGATCGAAACTAGCCTAATATTCTGTCTGGATAAAGTTAGATTAATTTTTTATGATCAAGGAAAACTTAATTCAGATTGACTGAGAAATGTTTCCTGCTCCTTTGTGTTCACCAGATATCGTACCTTAGAATTACCATTTAATCAGATCTTTACACAATTCCCTTAATGAAAACAATTTTACTTTTTGTAAGGCTGCAAAAGGCAACAAGCGCACTTCTTTGTTGAGAAAAATAAATAGTTATGGCATACAAGGATTATGAAGTTTAAGGAAGAATGTTAGAAGATAATCGGAAGAAAACTTGTAAATAGGTTGTTCGAAAAATGTTAATCTCATTTTTATTTTTACGAAACTAATCGAAAGGAACTGATCTTGATTCCTAATACATCATCATTTTTGTAGAAAGTTAAAAATAAACTTGATGATCTTCTCTAGTTAACACTTAATTTTAAAAGCCTTAAGAAAGCTATATTAACTTGTCCGTGGCTAAATACTAGATACAAGCTGTCCGTGGCGAAACACTGGCATGAAAAGCTTATTCAATATTTCATTGATTTTTGGCATTAATCTTTATTGTCAGTCATAATAGACCGATTTTCGAAGAAAAAAACAAGGCAGGTTGATGATGTCCATAATATAAATTCTATAAATTATTGTTTATTAAAAAAGGAAAAATTATTTAAAACAAATACGAAACATCATCATCAACAACAACAACAACCCCATATAATAAAGTAGGAATGAAGATTTAAAAAGTATATAAACAGCCCTTCCCCTTAAATTACGACTTTAATGATGAGATACATAAAAAATTAACGAAGGAAAGAAAACCAATTCAGGCAAAAAAAAAATGAATAAATAAAATAAAATAAAAATAAAAACAAGATCATTAATAGAAGTAATAATAATAATAATAATAATAAAAACAGAAAAAATAACAGAACATATAGATATTTACTAAATTTGGCTTATCTTAGTCTGACATATGGCCACAATTTCGGAGTACTCAGTAAGGATCAAAAGAACTACATTAGCGAATAGGTCTGCCAGATAATTCTGTTAACGAGTGGTATACGGTAAACGCCCAAGACATTTCGTATATTTAGTCTTGTTTGGACATTTGTGCTCGCAATAACCAATCAGCTCATTAGACTAACGAACTGGTCTCTTTCCGACAATCTTTCTAACCAATGCGCACTGCGGTAAATCAACCAAAAAAGAAGAAATAATAAAACGTGTCAGAAGCGCCTGTTTTTTTTTTAAACAATACAAATAAAAAGAAATGTTTATTCGTTTCCAGACGTGTTTGTTTATTTGAAAACAAAAGATTAGCAAATAAACTTTCACATTGCACTTGACATTACGGAAGAGTCAGTTAATGGAGGTTCACAGTAAACAAAGGAATGGCAGAGAAGAAATGTCTGTATAGAAACGAGCTTTAGTTTGATTCAGTTTAATCTAATCGCATTTAGCCATGACTTACAAGCAACGAACCACCAATTTTAGACGGCATCACTGTCGGGAAGGAGCTTAAGACTTTGTTGCGGGAATGCTGGTTGTGTTTGAGGTAGAAAAACACGTGTCTCCTGGTATATTTATCCCAAAACAAAAATGGCAGACTCGAAATGCGAGCCCAGGTAATTAATGAACAAAGTAACAATAAAACTATATATATAAACAAAAGATAAGTATTTTAACAAAACAAAGGTATACATAGACAATAGAAGATTGTTGCGTGAGACAAAACAATGAATATGAAAGAAGAAAACATTCAAGGACTACAGAATGTGTTTGTGTGTTTATAGTTTGGTGTAGGAGAATATCTTAGAAAAAATGAAGTGAAAGGTGCGTACGTATGTGCATGTGTACGTGCGCATTCTCCACGTTCGAAAGAGAAAAAATAGGAAAAAGAGAATGCCACTCCTTATTCGTAAGCATAAGGAGCATCCCCTAGCGACAGATGTTTTAGGAAAGTAAGTGGGATAACTCTACAATACTTTCGTCCAGATGGGGAGAATTTTATTCTACCATATGTCCCTAAAGTTGGTGTATCTTTGTTTTGTTCGTCGTAGGCTGAAAAGAAAAAAATTCGAAAAATGTGGTTGCGATGTGTGTTTAAGCATGTCGACGAAAATGTACTTGTGTAAAGTGCTGTGTCATCAGAGTGCTGTTTAATTTAGCACGCTCTGGAAGATTCGTCAGTAGTGTAGAAAGAAAGGTATAAGTGGTTGGTATTAAATTTTCTATTTTCCAATTCTCCACGCTGAACTGATTTTGTCTGGAAGGCCTCTTTTTTTTTGCTGTGTATGAATGATGTTGGTGTACAAAGATTTTAATAAAAGCTTCGTTTTGTAAAGCTGTTAAGTGATGCTGGTGAAATTGCTACTGCGAGTCGAATGCATTAAGATATCTGTTATTATTATCGATTTTTCGCAGAGATGCAGCTATCTCTGTGGATTATTAAATCGTACTTGCAGATTTCTTAGTTTTGTTCATGTTAACATCTTTGAAGAGTGAAAAAGGTCAGCGAGTCGCCATTGGAATTATTTCATCCTTTACCTGTTGAACCTCGGAGAAACAGTGCTGTTTAAACTTGAAAATGGAGTTAACTTTCGTGGTGTTTGAATGGCATTTTCTCGTGTTGCCCGCACAGGTTTACTTGTTAATTCTGAGTGGAATTTTTTAAGAATATAAATTGGGTTTTGCTTGGTTCAAACTTGTAAGATGAAAGTCGTATTTTACGTTTAGGTGAAAAAAAATTGTTTGTGATGTCTGCCGGTTAAGGTAAAGTCAGGCGTTGTGGTACCTAAGAGAAAGAAATATGCTTAAGTTGTGTAGATGTGTTTTAGCTTATGAAATTTGCATTTGGCTTTTTTCATCGGGTCTAATCATAAATTTTGTAACTTATTTTTGTTGGCAGATTTTGTGTCAGCATGCATGGTTATGATAAGTAGAAGTTGGTCGAAGTTTTTTCTTGGCTCGCTCTCAGTTTGAATAAGTGTCTAAATGCATAGTTAAGTTTGTATATATATATATATATATATATATATATATATATATATATATAGTTTTATGTGTTTTTGCATTCAGGAGAAAAATATCACGTCGGGATTTACCAATATGTTGCGGGTGACATGACAATGACACGTGAAAGAAGAAAATATTTAAAAACTAAAGAATGTTTTTGTGTGCGTATAGTTTGATGTAGGAGAAAGTCTTAGAGTAAATGAAGTGTGTGTGTGCGCGTGCGTGTGCGCGCGCGTTCCCTAGTGGGAAACGTATTCTCCACGTTCGACCTATAAGTTAGCGTGCAAGAGGAAAATAGGAAAAAAGAATGCCACTTCCTATTCATAAGATTAAGTAAAGTGGGTTAACTTCACAACTTCTTAATAGAAAGCCGAATGAAATTATTGACATTTTTCATCTCTTACTGGAGATAAAAATGTTGTTAGTTGTTGTTACTATTTATTTCATTGCGTTTCCCTTTTCCAAATGAGTGTGCAGAGATCTAAGTATGTTATGTGTGTTCGTTTTTTATGATAAAATAATTTCCAGTCATTCCTGTTTTGTTTTGTTAATTCTTTCGCTCTTCAATAAATCGTGTATTTATTTAATGATTTCACCCAAAGCAAGGCGATAATACGACTAAGATGTAAAGAGTTACAGAGAGGGAAAGAGAATGAGAAGACATTAGCAAGGAGAAGTGGGAAGAAAAGATAAGAAAGGAACAGGATTCTGAAAGACAGAAGATGGCAATTGGCGATGCATTTAAACTTTGAAGCTTTTAGGTGACAGGGAAGCGTACAATCGGATGGCAATTTCACAGGCGAGAAATGCGATAAAAGAAACTGTATTAGAATAGAACAGACATTTGCATCTAGCTAGTTCAACAGTAAAACGATTATCCCTAGTTACCAGTTTAGTAGCACACATTAATTCATGCAGGCGATGCGCAAAGGAGGAAAACTCATCAGAACATTTGCCATGAAAATATTTGTAGAAAAGACAGAGGGAAGCCACGTCACGTCGGTGAGAAAGTGACTAAAATCAAGATGTCAGTCAGCATCTATTACATTAGAGATTCTTCCTTGGATTTTGTAAGAAATCTCGAATTATACAGTAGGAACACCAAAGCAGATAGCAGTGTTCAAATCACGGACGAATGGTAGATTTATAAATGTGCAACAGAATGAATCAAAATTAACAAGCAGGACACCAAACAATTGATCCAATGTAATCATTTTTTAAACAAATAACTATAGAATATTATTAAAAAGATTCACAAACGCACATTGCTAGATTTCTATTGTAGTATGATGGTTAACGAGCTCATTTCGTAAAGCAATTCGCTATCGTACTGAGTTAAATTTATACTGGTACGCCGAAGCTGTAATCTGCCATAATAAGTTAAACTTCGTATATAAGAACGTCGGTCAAAATGTCGGTTCTTTAATTACAATAAAGACGAGAAGCACACGGCATATCCCAAAAGGAATACAAAAGTATTAGGATTCTAACAACATAGTCTTCTACATTCAGCCGACTTCTTTCTCAGTCATGTTATTCTACCTTTGAATGAAAGCAGATCTATTCACCTTGTATAGACGTCTTGGCTACTTTCTAAGTCGAGAGTGAGTCGTCTCTTTCACCTCTTTATTATCATTGGAAAACCACTGAGTGCTTCCTTCATGGCTCTAAACAGATGAAAATCTGAGGATATTAGGTCAAAACTAGAGGATAGGTGAGGCAAAGTTGTACAGTCATGCACTGCGATTGCTCGTTAGGTCTTTAATCTGCCGTGACAGCTTACGCTGTGTTCTTTAAATATAGTCTAGCTCGAATATCTTTCTGAATGTGTCTGGGTGAGGTCATTCTATTTAACTCTGGTACATCGTGGTGAAATCGGGTTTCATCACCAGTGACCGTCCTTCTTAGGATGATGATATCCGTGTTGTAAAACACCAGAAGGTTTGTGACCACTACTACACTCTGATCTTTCATGGAATTTGCACAGAACTCTGAATGGTAGAAATTGTACAAAACTGTATACACTGTCAAGTTTTGCAATACTGATTCTATCAGCTAGTATGAGAGAATCAGCCTGTTGCATCTTATCATGATTTACAGCAGCAGGCCTGCTACTGTGGGCTCTGTTACTAAGTTTAGCTTAGTAACAGTGAACACAGTAGTAACATTCACTCCTATCATGCGTAAGTTTGCAACACTTTCTCCTTTCAAAAATAAATTCTACGAGTACTGTTTATATCTTATAAAATGATTTAAAACAGAAATTCCATTTTTACTATAGGAGCCTCGCCAAATTTTTGACATACTATTATTAATGTATCAAGTGTGATCCACACTGGGTGCTTAATGGTGCTGGTCTTGTGCCAGACTAAACTAAATTTAGTAGATAAATAAAAGTAGATTCTAGAAGATTAGAATCTGTGTGGAATTTGGTGACATGTTTTGCAAAATATTAAGAGTCAGACAATAACTAAACATTGACGACAATGTTAAGGTAACAGGTTTTTACACGCAGCCACTGAAATGACATTATGACTTTCACTTGACAATTTGCAACAGTTTACTCGACATGCAGCTTAATAACATTGTCAGAAATGAATAAAACACTTGTAGATCTGATTTTAAGCACCGAGAAACAGACGAATACTGAAAATATGTAATAAGCTTCCTCACTGGAAGAGTTTAAAATGGAAAATATTATGGATAATTGAATATAATCATTTCATGATTTTAATTATTAACTGGTTGTATAGTTGTTTTTTTTTAAGTTTAAAATAGTCTAGCACAAGAAGAGACTTACGGAGCACTCAGAATCAAAGTCGCTATAATTGATCAGCGGGACCAGGTTATTAATCATCAAATTACTGTTAGTTTTACCGTACGTGACGTATACAAGAATAAATCGTCAGTGTTAGAGAAATATTAGATGAATTTTGACCTGAATTATTCACTGTACAATGCTGTATCCATGTGATTAAAATCGAACTGTAAGATAAGTGTATTGACAAGGAATTAGATTATGTTAAAAAATAAATATTTGTTGAGTGAAGTGCTTTTTCATCTTATGACTTTTAACGTTATATTTAGTGGATGCACGTGTTTGAGTAGACGCCTTGTTTTTTTCTTAAACAATATAAATTTATGTCTGTTGGCCTGTGCATTTAAGAGTCTTAATAAAGAAAATGTCTTTACCTACACGGTTCAAACTTACTTCCCTGTGAGGGGGGAAACCTTTGTTATGTCCGGTGTATTTAGGTCACTCAACCACAAGGTTTCTATTGCCAAGCAAAATTTAATTAACCTATTTAAAGAATGCACATCTATTATTAGAATAAGCTCGAAGACAATATCTGAAACTTAATTTTCGTATTTGTATTTTATTTATAATCCAACAGACTGTCTTACGACTTCGAACATTATATTTAGTGGACACATGTATTTAAGTAGACAAACCTATTTTTTAAACAGTGTAAATTAGCGTCTACGGGCTTGTGCATTATACGAGAGTTTTAATAAAGAAAAATATGCCTTCCGGCAGGCTTCAAATCACCATCAGGCCCGGAATCTATCTATCTATTTCTCTCTCTCTCTCTCTCTCTCTCTCTCTCTCTCTCTATATATATATATATATATATATATATATATATATATATATATATATATATATATATATATATATAACGGTGTTTTAGATAGAAATGCCACTGCTTTTATTATGCTAGCCCTTGATGTCAAAGTCGAAGATTGATGGTTTAGCAGTAGAAATTGAACCTTCCTCACAAAAGCCGGATTGTGTAACCATATTAAATGCTGTGGCATTCTGGCAAAATGGTGTTTGTGCGCAAAAATGCTCACATTAACATTCGATAAAACTTGCTGTACATTTAAGGTGACCAAACAGAGGTTGTAAGCAGAGGTAAACCATGAGTAAGGTAGTGCAGACATCGATGTGTGAGAGAAGCCATATTCTGAACGCAGCACTGAAGATCTCGATTTTGAATTCTTTTAAAAGATTTTTTTTAAAACACGTAAAAAATTACATTTTTGTTTTATTTACCCATTTATTTTGTTTTACAGAGCCGTTCTACGATTAGCTAAAATGGTTGACTGCTTTTTAATATTATTACGTCACCCTATCGACAGTACGAAATAATTTAATTCCTTATATTAGGAATATATTATTTCTAGTTTTTCGTCCATGCAAATATAATTTCTTCCTATTTTTCTTTTTATCATTTTATTATATTTCATTCCACTAATTGGGTTTTCTGTTTCATTTTTAATTCACATATATTTTGATAACACGGTGTTCTTATATCTATATTATATATTTGAATGGGAGCAAATGATTTGCCTAACTTTCTTTGAATTTTACCACATTACTTTCGCTTTATATAATATAGTCTCATCTCTACAATTTCCCTACGGAGGACATTTAGGCTTATTTCTAAAATTATAAATACAAGCAGTGTGATTAAACATATTGACACTGGATAACGACAATTTGTTTATGCTGAAATGCAATCGTTAGGCCATGACGACTGCGTTTAAACATGAAGCAGACTGTCGCCACCCACACTTTATACTTATGTCTACACTGTTTACATTTACATACACTCTATCCTTGATATTGAGAACGTTACTCCAAGCTATATAGCTTACCTTGAAAACTATATTTCATCACACACACACACACACACACACACATCTATATCTATCTATAAATCTCTCTCTCTCTCTCTCTCTCTCTATATATATATATATATAGAGAGAGAGAGAGAGAGAGTGAGAGAGAAAAAGAGTGAGAGAGAGAAAGAGAAATAGAGATGCAGATGGTTCAATTAGAAGCAGTATGCTGAAATTAACTTTGGCGACAGACATCGAAGCAGTAAAAGAGAATGCATTTGAAGTGCTGACTTGCAAGTTATTTTGAATAAAATCCTTAAATCATGTTGCATTACATTTGAAGGAAGGGGAAAGATTTTAAAATTGGGGATATGGATTCGACGCTGATTTTCAGAGCAAAGCAAATTCTCTGCATTTTACTTCTTGGTAGAAATAAAAAAAAATGTTTTTCTTTTTCTTTGAAGATTTTCGCTGAAGATGACAAACGGATTCACGACGATATTTAGAAACGTCGAAAATTATGGATAGATTCAGAAGAGGCTGCAACATTAGCAGAAAAAGCCAACACTTGGAATTCAAAAACACAGTTATTGCTGTGTATTTGTTAAGATATGAATGCTGCAGTGAATTATATATTGGTGAATCAATTACTCCAAAGCGTTAAAACTGTCATCTTCAAAGTTGGGATTAGACTTTGATTAAAGAAACAAAGCATTCTTTATAGGATAATGAAGACGAAACGAAAAGTGACATTGCTACAAGACAACGGTCATCCACGCCGTGAGAGAGTTGGGATGAGAAATTCAACACAATCAGATTATTACTCAACATATCTGTGCTAAAAATTCAAGGGTGTCTTCAATGTTTAAAATGTCATTAACAGCATCACTGCATCGAAGACATTCGTGTATGGTTAGACAAAATCAAGAAATATATTTCGATGATTAAGAATTCATCTGGCTTCTAGTGAAAAGAGCAGAGAAAAGAATGAAACCGGAAATATGACAATAACAGTTTGATTCTGTTAAAAATACTGGAACCAGAAATGTCATATTTATGGTAAGAATGATCAATACAGACTTATATTACATACACTGAGAAAAAGTAATTGATTGGGTACAGCCCAAATATTTTTGGACTGCTAAGAAAACTTGATTTATTTGGGAAAGACTATTAGAATAAAATGGAATAATCTAAAATCTATACAAGGTGCAAACCACCTGAATACGAATACAAAAAGACAAAGAGTAAGAAGCTAAACATAGAAAGGGACGTAAGACAAGGTTGCGTCCTCTCACCGGATTTATTCAGTCCATACAATGAGGAAATCTTTAAAAAACTAGAAGTCTTACGAGGAATTATTATTGGTGGGCACAGTCTTAACAAAATAAGATGCTCAGATGACACAGGGTTGATAACAGACCCCAAAAGAAAACTTTAAAACATCTATACACGGCATTAAAGGAAAACAAAAAGAAAAGAGAAGCCAATCAAGTGTAAGAAAAGAGGACAGAACAAATTTCGAGCTGGGATATCGAAAAATGCCGTTCAAAAATCTAAACAAAGTATGAAGAAATAGGAATGGTTTTCGTTAGAAACAAATGTAAATGTTGAACTGCGATGCAATATCAGTTGTCCTTCTGGACAATTTCTTCACAGATAAAAAGGAGACATAAAATAACAGAGATGTATTTCTTCAGAAGGTCACTGAAAATACCAGAGATGGAACATGGAAGCAAGGTAAAAGGTTTAAATAAAATTGAAACAAAAAGGACACTTATACATAGAATCAGAAAGAGATGGTTGAAATTGGTGAGACACATATTGAGGAAAGTGGGCGTGGAGAATTTGACACTCGTAGGATATATTAAAGATAAGAGAGAGAGAGAGGAAAACAGCGAGTAACCCACATAACGAGCTTGTGTAAATCGATGTCAGATCAGGGAATGGGAAGGACATTAAAGAAGGAAGCACTGCTAAAGGTCACGAATATATGGAGGGCTCTGATCACCTACGTCCTGAAGGGTACGGCGCATAAAAGAATATTTGCAATAAAAATGCCAGAAAGTTTCACACACACACCCACATATTTATATAATCAGATATGGATGATCAAATAAATTAAAGAACAAGTAGGAAATGTATCTCAATCTAACATGTTTCACTTTTATTAAAGCATCGTCAGAGATCGGGATAGAAATGAAAAAAGTATTCTGTCTCTGCTTCTTTCATTTCTATCTCGATTTCTGACAAAGCTTTAATAAAAGTGAAACATGATAAATTGAGATACGTTCTGTACTTGTTCTTATTATTTTATTTTATCATATGTGTTTGAGTGAGTGAGTGAGTGAGTGTGTGTGTGTGTGTGTGAGAGAGAGAGAGAGAGTGAGTGTGTGCGTGTGTGCGTGTGTGTATGCACATGAAGGACACTCTAAAAGTACTTCATCATATTTATTTTGATGGATCATCTAATACGCAGCAGAATAACGCTATTGGGTAGAGCTAGTTTACAACTGTACAATTTTCCTACATGCCTATCACCATTAGCTATTCCTATGATGAATAAAAACATATATATTGCGTTCAGAACATGGGTTTTCTCAAACGTTGATGTTTACACTGTCGAAATGTCTTACTTGTGGTCTACCTCTGTTCACATCCTCTGTTTTGATCTCTTAAATCTTCAGCAAGATTCATCGAATGTTAATGTGAGCATTTTCTTAGCACAAACACTTCTCTGCGTCATTCACACTTCCAGGTCTGACGTCATTTTGCCAGAATGCCACAATATTTGATATGATCATACTATCCGGGTTTTATGGAGAAGGTTCAACTTCTACTGCCAAACCATTGATATCCGACTTTAACATCAGTGGCCAGCATAAAAAAGAAGTGGCACTTCTATCTTAACCACCGTCGTGTATATATATATATATATATATATATGTGTGTGTGTGTGTGTAAAAGTGAACATAGAAGTCAACACTTAGAGGTGACAGTCTGTTTCATGCTAGATGCAATCGTCAGGCCTGATGATTGCATCTAGCATGAAACAGACTGTCGCCTCTAAGTGTTGACTTCTATGTTCACTTTTATATTTACACACGCTCTATCTCTGATACTGAGCACTTTATCCCATAAATATAGCACACTTTAAGACTATATTTCTTCATATATATATATATATATATATATATATATATATATATATATATATATATATGTCTGTGTATGTATGTTGTGTCGTCTTTTTAAATTCAAAATGATAGGTAATTCCGTGCATGTTCTTCAGCTTTGACAGAGACACTATAGCTGAGTTTTCAAGGGTTAAACTTCGTCTCTAATCAAAGTCGAACAATATTTAACGTTACCATCTTCGGAGACAATTTCCTCGAGGAATTTCTTCTGGAATAATGGGATTGAATCATGTGAAGTTATTTTCAGTTTTACAATTTATTGTTTACAAGAATAATGAAAATTAAACAATAACCATTATTATGAAACAAATGAAATTTCTTTTTAAGCCCTTTCAGTCGACATTTTTGTAGTTTACGTCAATAGACAAAAACGATTGTTCTCTTCGAAAAAGTAAGCAAATACATTTCATATAATCAGAGTAATGGAACAATTCCTCATATTTCAAGATTTTCATCGGTTAATCCGGAATCAAAAAGATGTTTCCGCCTTTGAAAAAAGACAACCACATCTGGCACATTTGCTTTGCCCTTTTCGACCTTCAAATGATAAATGTTTTTTCTCTTTCCTTTGAAATATGTGAAGTGAGAAAATGGTGTCGATTTTAAACGCAACCGATTATGACGAGATTCAGAAGTGTTAAAAGAATTCGGAGATAACTAGGCGAATTCTAATTTGGAAAAATTTAGATGTCAGTCTTAGAAATATCTTCGCAGACATTCGTGATCTTCATGTTTTGATTGCATTTTATTATATTAAAGCAATAAAAAAAATCTGTTCCTGGTTCTCAGAATTAATGTGCAGCCAATGGCGGACAGGGAAATGATGAAGCATCGTTAATGAGATTTGCAAGGAAATTACTTGAACGTTTGTGACTTGCAAATAAAACTGAGTGATCGCAGTTAGTGATTTTTAGGAAGTTCTGTTTTGAATTCAGATCTGATATTTGAAGAATTTTAGCAAGACTGATAATTCAAAACCCAATTAGATAGACATATAGATTGATACAGATTAATACAGGGACTAAAAATTATATATATATATATATATATATATATATATATATATATATATATATATATATATATATATATATATATATATATATATATATACAGACATAACTTACATCATATGTATGATGGATGTACATTATGTTTCAAAGCTCTAAAACTGCATATTTCACACATACAATCACACACACATACATATATATGTATATATATATATACACCACACACACACACACACACACACATATATATATATATATATATATATCTATATATATATATATATATATATATATATATATTAATTTTCAAAAATAATTTCGCAAGGAAATGTTTCTAGAAATTGTGAGAAAGAATTTAAAAAAATCAGTACCAATTTGAATGTGCACAGAATTTAGAAAAGTATTTAAATTTCAAAAGCAATTTTCTTTTTTACATTTGAATTTCTTGATTTTTTTGTGAAAAATTATTTTTGTTAGGATGTCTAAATGTATTTGAAGTTGTTTTTATCTTTCATCGATCGAAAAGCAAATCATCAAATACTTTTACGATTCATTATTTCAAAGCTTACTACTGCGTTATATTTTTGAATATGTCAAAACTAGGTAGACTTTAGATAAAAAAAGGATTTGTGAGTTTATTTGGACCCTGTGAAATACAGATATCAACTAGTGTTAATATGATTTTCAAGGAATACGCTATTAAGACCCATTCTTTGATTTATATAGTGCTCGCGGTTTAAATAAACGAAGCAAAAATTGTCACAAATAAAACACCTCAAGTTAAAGCGAACAAACAAATAAATACACATGCATACACGAAATCAATCAGAAAAATAGTATGACGTCACTTTAAAAGCATACGATAAATTATTGTTATCCAACCTGCGGCGACGCCGGTGTCAAGCCATATTGGACTCTGCCTTTTCCCTTGAACAACATCGGTGGCGTAGAGAGGAAAGACGTGATGCATGTATAACTGCCGATCTCTCATAAAACCCTGCCCAAGCTTATGCCCTGAAGAGGACATTCCAGCGTCGCCTAATCGTGACGGCAAAACACGGGGAACGACAGTCTACTGATGGGAGGATTCCGAATGCCCTTCTTTTTGGTGAACTGACCACCGGCAAGAGGGCAAACTCTTCTTCGCTTGAAAGACCTCTGCAAAAGTGCGACGAGGGCGATGGACATGGACGTCGAGAGGTGGGAAAATGTCGTCAATGATCGCTCACGCTGGAGCCGCGACTGAGGACTGAGGACTGAGTGCGAGGAGGCTTGACGCCGAGATGAATTGTGCTTGAAGGAAAGAAAACAGTGGATAGCGTCTTCACGTATATTGGTTGCAATCGTGACTGTCACTTTTGTGTGGGCCTGTACAGCCATAACAAATGCTGCGCCGTCATCAGTAGCTGAGGCATAACTTTTTGGGCACAGATCTATGGTCTCTCGTGACCGACAGATGCCACGTATAAAAGCATATATACGATTATTATATCGGAAAAATAATAGTAAATTTTGAAAAGAGTTCACCAACCACATTAACAGAACGGAGAAACACATTTCGTTTTTTAGTCGCAAATTTATAGATTGATAACGAGATAGAGATAACGCAAAACATTCGCTATTTAACACATTGACTGCCAATCACATGATAACTCGCCGTGTGGATTATTTATTATGACGCCGTCTACGCATTATCTTGTGCTTGTCATTTTCGGATACAAATTCATCTTTGGGCGCCAACAACGAGTTTATTCGCAGTGATAATTTATGTGTGAAAACAATGTTACGCCTTCAGTTGAAGCTAAAAATCAACTCATCAGTTTTTTTATTGCTAAGTTGGCGATTATAAATTTGGCGTTTGAAATCAGATTTCGTCATTGACCTCTGGAGGTCAACCTGTTAACCTCATTTTATATTTTTTCTACAAAACCATTGTCCTCTTTTTAGAAGCTATTTTATTGTCATACTAGGCGCAAGATTTTCCCCAATACAAGCACATCAACGTGATCTTTCTATTGTGTCTAACCCCTAGGAAAGATTTTCTTCAATTTAATCTCGAACATATGTGGTGTGTTAATTCTCATGATTGTCTAAAGCTCTTTTTCCTTAAAATCAGAAAATTCGTGTCTTGTGAACAAAACTCAAACTCGCAACGGACTGAGGAGAAAATACGACAAACAAGTTGAAGTATTTGTACTCTTAAGAGCATATTCTACAAATAAATGGACGAAATCTTCAACATTTGTGTACTTTTTTTAATCTGTATCACCCCAGGATAGCCAGTGAAGTCACTAAAACACAACGGCTTACAGGGGGTGGAAGAGTTAGAAACAGAAATATGATGATGAGCGGAAAGAGAAAAGAGTAATCAGGACAGTAGATAGCAATTGACATTAAATTCTTGCAGATTAACGTTGGCTGGGAAGCATGAAGCCGGTTGGGAGTTCCACAAGCGAGAAGTGCGAGAAAAGAAACTGTTAGCATAGCAGCTATGGCTACATCTTGCCAGCTTAACTGTAAATTGATGAGATCTCGATGCCAGTCTAGTACTGCGCTTACATTCATAAACTCTAGGTACCATACGGAAGAGCTCATCTTAACAATTACCATGAAAGTATTTATAGAAAAGACATAGAGAGACAATATTACAGCGGTGGAAAAGTGACTGAAGCCGAGCTGCCAGATCAGGACCAATAATATTGCTGGTTTTTCTTTAGATCTTATCAAGGAATTCAATGTAAATAGAAAGGGCACCGGGCCATATGTGGCAGCAATATTCTAGACATGGACGAATGGTAGACTTATAGATATGCAAGATAGATTCTGGAGAGAAGAATTGTCTCGCCTGACACAGTGAACTGTCTTTCTTAGCGGCTGACCTAGCAATGGATTCAATATTGTCTTTCCACTTCATGTCAGCTGTGAACGTGAGCTCGAGAAGGCGCCACGAGTCACCTTCCTGCATGATGATGGAAGGCTGCGAGGGCTCTCTCAGATAATTAATAGAGAGAAGTTAAGTTTAGGAGGAAATACAATTAATAAGCCATCTTTTACACGAGTTAACAACGAACTTGAGATCGTTTTGGATATCAGCTGCCATTTTGACCTTGTCGGACTGATCACCCTTACTATGAGGGCAGGAGTAAATAGTTGTGTCTTCAGCGTAGATGCCGAGTTGGAAGATGATGTCCTCGGGAAAGTCATTAATGAAAATTAAAAACAGAGTAGGACCTACGAATTAAGCCCATGAAATAAAAATTATTTTGAAGCGCCACTCGCCTAAATCATTTTTTTTCACTAACGCGGATGTCCCATCCGCGTTAGTGAAAAAAAATGATTTAGGCGAGTGGCGCTTCAAAATAAATTTCATTTCATGATTTGATGAGAAAAACTGAATCAGTTCAAAAAATTGTTCTGTGACACCATAACTTTTTCAGGCTGTGGAGAAGATCTGTATGCCACACCCTGTCAAAGGCTTTCGAGATGTCCAGTGATACAGCCCGGGCTTCACCGTTTTTATATAGAACATGATAAACTCTTTATGTGAATTTTCTTAAACGGTGCAGGTTTTCTTGTCTCCTAATTAAAAATTGCGTCTACGTTTAGCAACTTGTGCTTGTAATGTAATGTAAAACATTATATATAATAAAGTTTTTATTAGCTGAGTATGCTTAATTGAAACCCGTCTCTTATATTCTCTTACGATTTACTCTGCCACCCAGTGACCTATGATATTTTCATAGAGAAATCAATGAACAGCAATACACTTGGCATTTATGCAAAAGATATGCCATATCATGTGATACATTTCCTATCAAGAATGGATGTTAGTCGAAGCTTTATTTTTTAATATAGAAAATGTAAGAATTTAAAAAGCGAAAAAAATGAATATTTATAAATCTGCAAATTAAGTTAAAAATGTATCCAATTGTTTTTTTTTTTTTTTTACAGTCGTATTCTAAAACTTAAAAATGAATGCCGACAACAAAATATGGCTAGATATTATTGGGATAAACTATTTAGTGTTACCATATTCGTCATGTGGGAGAGTGATAGTAGATGTATTTGAATAATATTTGGTGGTCGGAGGGCGCAAATTTCATTTTTATAGCTACTGTTTAGGGTGGTAAATAATTTCTCGTCGGTTTTCAACCATTCAGATGTGATGTAAAGAAATCATTGGGAATAAATTATGGCTGACCGCGATTTGGTACATTTATGAATTATCTACGCAATCTCTGTCTGTATTTCTGTCTTTCTCTGTTATACGTACGCACACGCATACACACACACACGCACACATATACACACTTCGCCAAGATTTCTTGTTTTACTCAAAAGGAAAACAAAATTGTATGAACAAAATCTTCTTATCTATTTGTTTGTCGAAACCGAGGCTAAAACAATTTTATTTATCGAATCGCGTCTGTTCACAAAAGTTCGACATTATTTTGTCTTCTCTGTGTTCTCGAAATGAATCGGAAACACTTTTCAGCGATGTTCAAACGAATGATCTCATGCTGCTTATTTGAAATCAATAAAATTCAATTTATCGGGAAGAAATAAACTATTATCCTCTTTAGAACGTTAATAATATGAAGCAATAAAATTCAAATGTATCAGCTTTGATTGCAGTATCAGAGATTCATTTATCGAAAATTTCGTTTTTGAAGAGGACAAAAAACAGCGCATCACAAATTCTTAAAACCATAAACTGCAGATCGTGCCGGCCCTAAAATTTGTCAAACATATTGCAGAACCCTATCAGCCATATCAGCACCATGCTGGCAGGTTATAAAATAATGTCACCTTTTCTGTTGCAGTAATGGTAGTAGAACGAGTTGAAAAATGTCGTTGAGGTACAAGGCTTTGTTCAATGATCACTTTACAAAAAGAAAAAGACAAACGAGAGGTTTAGCTTATACCACACCATATTATAGCCGGGGTTGGGTCTGTGTGCCGTGGGAAAATACATCCTGAAAGATGTCGCTTCCGAGGTCGACGTCCCATATGCAGATGGTCCTTACTTGAACGAAGGCAGAACTAGATCACAGCACTGAATACTCCGTACCAGCATTTGCCCCCACCCGTTGAAGATGTATATAGCGGTATTTTAGCGAAAGCAGAAGTATATTTAGAGGCTAGCAAGTAAACTTTCCAACGGCCAGTGTGTCGACGTCTAGGGCTACATATGTATTGTGGATGTCATAAAGTTGTCCTTACAATGTATTGATCTTAGCAAACGCCTGTACGATATAGCCGTTCAAAACATGGTCGACAGTTGCAGGAATGTCCATTTGACCAACATCGAAGCACCAACGATGCATCACATCCAACATGCGTAATAATTCTCCGAAATAATCCATCGAGCCCCTCGAAGGCCCGTAATATGACTCTTCTCAAACGGTTTTAATTGAACAAAAGGAGCACGTGTGCGTTTCCATGGCGTGACACCTGCTTGCAGTGGGTCCTTTTGCTTCACTAAATCTACTCGATGTATATGACACATACAGAAACCGGACACTGGTATTTGTTTTCGTCGCATCATAGCTGAAGCCATTGAAAATTTGATCAGATTATATACTATCCTCGAACATACATAAACCGTAAGCAGGACAAAATCGATATCATCATTCAGACTCCTGCCATTTGATTGAGTGGGTGGGGATTTTCTTTCTGCTAGTTTTAAGACTATAATAAGAAGCAACAGAGATGTTCATAACCGAACGGTTAGTCACACGGAAAATAGAATCGGTGATAGGAGTTCAAATCAGTGATGATCTCTTCTCTTTTCTAATTATATGAAATAGTAAGGCAGACTGGGTTATTTAAGTTGGTAAGCATTGTCGAAGAAGAACAACTTTTGAATCTAGTGAATGGCAAAAATAGCACAAATAAAAAAAATAGAAGATAAAACTTTACAATTGCATCAAGTCAAAATCTATTTACTAAATAATGATCGTCATTCAATTAATAAACAGAAATATCCTCGCTTGGTCTCTCGAAATTCAGAAATTTATGAAAAAAGGAAAAGAAAACGAACAGTTTTACTTTTTCAAAAGATTTGTTGGAATAATGACGGTCGGTGCAATAGATGACAATTTGTTTCTGCTTTTTTAGAAAGCAAAGAATAATTTGATGCATCTCATAGCAATTGCTAGCAACTGCTGAACGGTGTGGTCGGCAGTCTGTCGGGCCACCGTAAGTAGAAACTGCGAGGGCCGCAGGAGAAACGAACTGAATGATATCGAGACTGAGTCGTGCAGAAAAGATGGCCGCCTCTTTAATGGCTGCACGAAAATCGAACATAAAGAGTGGCAAATTATGAAAAAATCGATAATCATTACACGATACAGAATGTGAGAAAATGATCGGGGTAGGGCGTCAATTTCCTATCATGAGGCTAATTAAGTCAAATTGATTGAGATTGAACTCTCCTGCAATGTTCGAACATCGGCAGACTATTTTAGCAATCGATGAAAGTGAACGACTAGTTTGTCATTGGTTTACACCGGAAGCGGAAGTTATTAGAAACAACTAACTCATTATTTTTATTATTTATATCCGAACATGACACAGAAAGTCTTGGGGAAATTTGACTTCTCACGAGTGTTTATAATTAAGCATTGACCAAGAATACAGGAAATTGGAAGTTGGCCAATTGTCAATCTATTAGTAAGTGATCGTAGATTGAATTTTAGAATGAATTATAACGGGAGAATCATGCACAGTATCGCCCACAGGTTTCGGTATTCAAACGAAATTTTAAGCCAATGGCTGATGCAATAAATGGAAAATGACGAAAAAGATGAAGGAAAAATTATAATTCTGCCATTCTTATAATTCCGTTAGAGAAAGGGCATCGGAGGCTATTTCATTAGTAAAATTTGAGGTCGACACAGTCAGGTCATTATCAAAAGTTTATTACCCACGTAAAATTAAGTAATCTGTGTCACAATGCGTGATTAAACAAAAAAAACATACATACATATGTATATATACTCGCGCACACACGTATACACTCATAGAATTATATACACATAAACATAGGAGCAACGCCTACACACACACACACACACACACACACACACACAAAAATATATATGATATAAATTAATCTAGCACGCGGCTACAAGAGCGCTTCAGAGTCGCTCGGACTCTCTTCTCGTTTAACAGGCTCAGTGATTATATATATATATATGCTTTTTTTGAATTTGTAATTACGATTCCAATGTAATAAATTATAACCATGGAATATTAGTGTTTAAGCCTTTTTATTATATATATATATATATATATATATATATATATATATATATATATATATATATATATATATATACAGAAATATAGTTTTAATGTGTAGTATATTTATGGGATAAAGTGCTCAATATCAGAGATAGAGCGTATGTAAATATAAATATAAAAGTAAACATTGAAGTCAACATTCAGACACTGACGCTAGACGCAATCGTCAGACACTGACGCTAGACGCAATCGTCAGACCTGACGATTGCGTCTAGCATGAAAAAGCCTGTCGCCTCTGAATATTGACTTCTATGTTTACTCATATATATATATATATATATATATATATATATATATGTGTGTGTGTGTGTGTGTGTGTGTGTGTATGTATATATGTATGTATATATATAGTGAGAGAAAGAAAGAGAGATATGCGTCTGCGTGTGTGTTTGAGCGTGCTTGTGCGCGTTAAATAGCCAAATTAGGCAGAAATCCTCCGTTTCAATATGTTTTGTTAAATGGAACGGTCAAGAAACATCTATTAATCTTTCTTTGAATTTCTCTTGGTGTCGAGTAAATTGTTTCATGTAGTGTGGAAAGCTTTAAGGGAACTTACCGAAATTGTATGCTGTTGTGGTGTCCTCCCACGAAAAATTCTGTTGGACTCTTCCGCCTACTATAAGATTAGTAGGAGAGAAGACCTTGGGGGAACAGTCGAATAGATTGAACGCTGGGTCAACCGACAGACACTCACTAGTCGTATATATATATATATATATATATATATATATATATATATATATATATTATTCTCTCCTCCCTATATATATATATATATATATATATATATATATATATATACATACATATATATATATACATACATATATATATACATTAATACATATATATATATATATATACATACATATATATATACATATATAAATATATACATATATATACATATATATATACATACATATATATATATACATACATATATATATATACATACATATATATACATATACATAGATATATATACATACATATATATATACATATATATATATATACATATATACATACATATATATATACATACATATTTATAAATATACATACATATATATATATACATAAATATATATATATACATACATATATATATATACATAAATATATATATATACATACATATATATATACATACATATATATATACATATATATACATACATATATACATATATATACATACATATATATATATACATACATATATATATATACATACATATATATATACATACATATACATATATACATACATATATATATATACATACATATATATATATACATACATACATACATACATATATATATATATATATATATATATATATATATATATATACGAGGGTCTGCTAAAAGCTTCATCGGCTGACCAAGATATAAATATGAGTATACACAACAGTTGATAGACTAAAAGAGATGAAATTGTACTAGAATACATAAGTTGGTCGGCCAGCTGTTGTTCCCGTACATCTTTGTTTGCCTATGAACTTTTCACTCGGCCTTCGCATATATAAGTGTGTGTGTGTGTGTGTGTGTGTGTGTGTGTGTGTGTGTGTGTGCGTGCGTGTGTGTGTGTACACGCTCCAATTTAATCCTTGTACACAAAGATAATACATTATAAAATTAAAAAAATGTTGAATATAATTAAAATTCACAATATATGAATACATTATTAATAAAGCAATGCATCTGCTTTCTTGCATGTAATTGACTTCGTTAGATGAGTGAAGTATCATAACTCTGATACTTTCTCTTCCAAACCAAACATTGTATCTTCCGACTCTGATCTACATTTTCCAGTGAAATCAGTTCTCTTTCTACGTGTGATAGCGTACTAGAATATTTGAACAAGATGCTTTCCTGTCGTGGTTTCATCTCAGATTAACCAGGGTTGAATAAATATCGACATTTTTATACTCAGATCAGCAGAAAACAAAACTATATTTGATTGATTTATGGTTATGAATGGAGATTCCATCCATTACAGAATTTTTTGGTGTATAAAAAGTAAAATATAACTTTTGATTTCATGAATACAAAAGGAAAAGAACATTTTAAAGTGAGGATTGAAAGTTAGATTCGGTTAAAACCTGGCGCCAATATTGTGTGAAATTCAGTAAATTTTCCTCCAAATCCCAAATGGTTTGTTTAAATAAATAAAAATGGAATGTGTAAAAAGATTTTTTGTACAGTTGAAAGATGTCAGGTAATATATAGAATGATGGCGTACATTTTATTGAATTTTTGCGGATTTATAAATTCATTCGGCAAATATTCCCAACATTAGTTAAACTTCTAAAAAGAAATGCAATATAAAAAAAAAGTATTTTTTTTAAATATGAATGTTTGGCCGGGGAATTGTATGATCAATTATGTAAGTAAAATTAAGGCTTATTAGAAGTTAAATCGAGTACACACAAACACAAAAAATAAAAATAAAACAATAAAAATGTAACACGAATCGTCATCTGTCTTCCTGGATCTTCTTTTTTTATGTTTTCTTCTCACTGAAGTCTTCTCGTTGTCTTTCACTCCCAGTTACTCATTGCGTCTTAGTGGCATCATTGCCTTCTTGGGTGAAATCATTCTATAAAATAAAATAAAATGAAAACAGTTATCGTCGTAAATGATTGACTGGAAACATATGAGAAGCCGAAACATCAATTAAAATGACGCTATGATTCCTAGAATATTATTATGCTTAGCTTTTGGCATGACTGGCTTCATATATCATAAATTCTTTAAAAAAGCTGAACAATTTGAATATAGAGGTCAGTTGAAAATGGCGCATGCTCAGTTGTGCAAATAGAAAAGGTTGACGCTCATTACTGCAAAAAACAAATAAAAATTTTCTTAGACTTTGCCTATTCGCTTAACCGGTTTCTTATATTTTCCATTTCTTCTTGCAGTTAGACCATTTCCTTACAAAAAAAATATCTACATTCAACATCAAATTGGAAAAGTCTTGAAAATGGTGTTAATATTTGAAGGCCACGAGTGAATAAGGAATTTTTTTCTGATTTTTTTAAAAATCGACAATTTCATTTTGAACAACCTATAAATATTGGCGTAAAAGTGTGTCTTTGCGCGCCCTAGGGTTAGAGAGAGAGAAAAAGAGAGAGTGGGGAAGATAAGAAGAAGTGAGAAAAGAGGATAAATATTGAAAGAGTAAAAGAAGGGAGGGTGGTCGCTCGGCGTTTAGAAGAAGTTATGATGACTTAGTAATAAAATGAGTGCCCATCAGACCGGAAGCTGAATTGTGGCAGTCGTGACACCGGTTCAGTCAGTTATTCAAAGAGCTTCCTGTGAGGCCGAGTGCCAGAAAGAAAGAGGAGGAGGAGGAAAACAAGGAGCAGCAGGAGGAAAACGAAAATAAGAAGGAGGAGGAGGAGGAAGAAAAGAAGGAGGAGGAGGAGAAAAAGAATATAAATTTGTAATTGTGCTTTCAAAATTTATGTTGTCTTGGAAAGCAAGAAATGGAACAGGTCAATATTTTCTTCTATCTGCCGTGTCCCTTCAGGACGTGTGCGAACATGGCTCTCCAAAAATACTTAACCTTTGTAGCTTTGTATGATTTGTCTTTTCATCATCCTTCTCAGGCTCAGGTCATCCATATGCACAAGTACGTTAATCGTAAAATAAATTTAAAAAAGTATCAAATAAAAAAGGATTTTAGTCGATGTTGAAGTCGAAAAGAAAGAAGGAAAATCCAGTGCAAAAAAAAACAAAACAAAAAAAACTTGAAAGTGCAAAATATTAGTAGTAGTACTACTAGTAGTAATAGTCGTAGTAAAAGAAAAACACCGAGCGGACAACAGAAGAGAAAATAAAAAGAACTGAAGTTTTACTGTTGCAGTGATTCTATTGCATATCATCGATGTAAGTGGAAAAAAAGCATTTGCAAAAGTAGTGGAAATATTATATTTCTACAAACCACAAAAGAATAAAGAATGGAAAATTAACTGATTTAAATGAAAAAAGACGAAGAAGAAGTGTCGGCAAGAAAGAACATATGGCCTCTAACACTAAAGAGCGCCAGTGGATAATGCAAGGATGCATGCAGTTGTCGATAAGTTTTAACCTAACGACCCCAAAGGATAGAAAACTGGGATAGAAAGGAACATTATAAGAATAAATAGGATTTTAGTAGTATAAAGATCAGATAATGCAAGGTTAGCATTAAAAATACGTACATAATTGAAAGATTTTTATCCCTCAAATTTCTCTACTATCTCAGATTTTATTAGGCAAGTCTTCACAATAAAATGAGTATTAATCAACAACTAATGTTGGTAAAACAAATCGGAATATATTCTGAATAGTAATATATCGTGTCACTTTTAGCTGACAGAAGTTAACCTTACAGAAAATATTAATAATAATAATTTGTTTTGTATCAGGTTTTATTATACAAATAAACTAAGGCCAATAATTTTTTAATTATCAATATTTTATTTATTTATCTATAGATCCAAGATATATAGGCCATAGAAACACATATTTAATATAGATACCTCCACTAATTCGTGATAGCTGAGATGTAAATGAATTTTTAACAATGGAAAAAGTTCACTGAAGCTTTCATTTTAGCTTTAATTGAAAGCTAAAGGATTGAGTTTACTGTTTCAGGTAAGCAAAATGCTCTTGTGTATTTCAAACAGAAATTATATTGATTGGAATCGATTTTCATTTTTTTCTAAAATACCTTATTAGTGCCCTTTTTAGTCGTCTTTCATTGAAATGTAATTCTCTTTATTAAAACAATCTTCCAAAAATAAAATGTACTTTTCTGAAACTTTATTTGAGGAATATTAGCGGATTTAAAGTATAAATAATCTGATTTGAAATATTTATTACTTTAATTACTTTATTACTATTATAACGTATTCAGAGCTGCGGCCAGCCCGCGGCGACCAATTATAAGATGACGTTCCAGGTCACGGTCTGCTTCGGTTACCACGTATGGCGGTACTCAGGGTCAATCCCGGTCGGCCCGCTTGGTCAGGATCGATCCCGGTATCAGAGAACAAGCCGTCAACCTACTCATCGGTCGTTGATGGGGTTTGACACAGCAGCTCGTCTCAAAGTTGACCTCTCCAACTCTGACCTCTCTTACCCACGTTGTGATTTTAATCTTAAGAGCGTCAAGCCGAATTTCCACTGGGATATCTTAACCACGCTAAACCAAGCAGTTGAACACGTGCATACAAAATTGAAAAATAAAATGGACGACGCCCGAATAAGTCACGATATGATGTTTATATCAGAATAAAAAAATATTTACAGTTCTTTCTTTGTTCTTTTTCTTCTTTTCCCAACCCGTTCTAATAATTGGCGACGGAACGAAAATTGCGGGTAGCTTCTTTGAAGAATCTTCAAGTACTGTGATTTGTTCTTTCACGGACGGCACAAGGTTTATCGTCGGAGTTTTTCTTCAGCCACGACTGGTTTTAACTCCAAGTACTATTGTTTGTACTTTCACGGATGGCACAAGGTTTATCGTCGGAGTCTTTCTTCAGCGATAACTGGTTTTAACTTCAAGTACTATGGTTTGTAATTTCACGAACGGCACAAGGTTTATCGTCGGAGTTCTTCTTCAGTGGATAATTAATATTATTATTCTTTTTATCAGGTTGGCAAGCAGCGTTATATCAGAAATCTCTTAACACCCCGTCACGACCTCACTGCCGCTGCAACACTGTAACTCAACAGGCTGGCCCCAACTCTCTTCAATTCCAACTCCAACTAACTTTGGCCCACGTGGGCACTTGTATTTATGGGTGTCCCTTTCAACTGGTGTGATGCGGGCGAATAGGTGGGTTTATGCAAATCTCCAAAAATTCAACCAGTCGTTTTCTTTCGTTTTCTATTTCACATTTCCAATTTTGGAAGATCCCCTCCTCCTTCGGGAGGAGCCATTATATGATGTCAGCCTTTCTGACGTCATCTTTTGTTTTAAATCTGTTTACGATTGTAATTTTTTCTCAGGGATATTTTGGCTGACAATTTTCTCAGTCAAGCCAGACATCTCTCAACCGCCGACCTTTACCTCTGGCCTTTGATCCTGCACCTGTTCGACGAATTGCATTGTTTAACTTTTTCAGCAAAATTCATACATCTATTCCCATATCCTGTGAAAATAATTCTCTTTTTGACAAAAAATTTAAAATCGTTTTGCTTTAACCCTTTTCGTCCGTTTAACCCTTTTCGTCCGTTTAACCCTTTTCGTCCGTACGCCATGTTAAATATTATTACACTATTATTTACTTTAATTTTAAAATAACACAGAAATTCATTAAAAAAACAAACAGTAGATTTGTTTTTAACTGACAATAGCCATGTTTACGTGTTTGTCAAGTGACGGACAGGTGATGGCAGTTTTATTGTTGTTCTACGGAGACTTTATATGTAAAACATAATTTAAGAAAATGACGTAGGCGCCTTTTTAAGTACTTAGTAATCATAAAAATCTTGCAAAATATTCTCCATAATCTAATTTTAGTAATTTTGATGTGTGATGATTTAAACTTTTCAAATTTTGATTAGTAAATATATTTTTCACTTAATAACAGTATCACCTAACGCAATTAAAGTAATGCAAAATGTTAAGATTTCAAACGTTATAAATTATTATAATTAATTTTTTTTTTAAAATGAAAAACTTCTTGTAAAAATTCATTATTTATTGAAAAAAGTCTTAAGACAATAATGTCCTTAATAAATCTTAGTTATAAAAGCAATTAAAAGCTTTTCACATTAAATAATGTCACAGTTTCATTGCATTTTTATTTTATGATTCGTAGCAGATTTTCTGGCAATGAGTAACAGTTTGAAAAAAAATGATATTTACATTCTCCAAGGTGTACTGCTTTTGACTAATAAAACAAATTTTGCAATTAAAATTTAATTTCTTGAAATTTCATGAAATTAAATAATGGGGGGGGTGACATATGTGAAAGAAAAATTATTTTACTAAGATTTTCTAAAATAAATTTTTTTTAAAAATAATTTCATTTATTTGTGAATAAATTTTGAAAGCTTCATTAAAATCCGACAGTCTTTGATCTTTGCAAGAATTTCCAAATGGACGTGTTTTTTACAGGAAAAAAGGCGCTAAAACACCCATAGTCATCTTTGGCCGACCTCTGAAACAAAAATAAAAAACAAGATTTTGAACCAAAATTTCGAACGTGCTAGAAAGGATCAAAAATATTAATAAAATAATAAGAATACTTTGATCTTACCTCTTAATAATAATATAAACATTTTAACGATAAAATTTTGCTTTTATTGAATTTGGGGCATTTTTCATGATGATATGCTGTATTTTTCAGCGAATCAGTGGAGCTACACAACCTAAATAAATCAGTTTTATTGTTTTACACGTCAATATAAGCTTTTTGGTATTTTGACCTTTCCGTTTTTCAGCACTGATTCGGTGAATTTTCTTTATGTAACCTTAACATTACTTACACCATTTCCTTTTTCTTTTTTTTTCTTTTTTTTTTGCTTCCTGGAGATCTTCTTTCCATTAATATTACTTTTCATTATCATATGCGTCTCATTTATAGATGGTTTATTTAGTTTTTTATGAGATTAATAACTGCAGAAATTTGGGTCAAGCCAGGCATTGAAATTCAAATGGCTTACCCAATCCAGAAACTGAAATTCAAATGAGTATCCAATCTAGAAATTGAAATCTAAATGACTCACGCATCCAGAAATTAAAATTGAAATGACTTATCCACACCAGAAAACCGGATTTCGCTTTTTGGGTGAACCATGAATTGGATATAAAAGAAAGTTTTCAAATAGATCAACCGTGTCAGAGAGATGAGGAATTCATGGAGTATGAAGCGTGCCAATAGAATCGGAGACTTGCTGTCACTGAATCTCAGTTATAAACTACGAATTATTACTGGTGTGAATACTTAATGATTGAATAATAATAATAATAATAATAATAATAATACTACTACTACTACTACTACTAATAATAATAATAATAATAATAATAATAATAATAATAATAATAATAATACTACTACTACTACTACTACTACTACTACAAGCGTGGGAATCGTTATTGGATCACTGGAATTGGTCCCGGAAGTTTAGAAAAATGTCAGGAGGAACTGGAAATTAGAGAAACAGTTGGAACCAACCAGACGACGGTATTTATTGAAACCAGCAGAGATATTGAAGAGGGATGTAGAATATTGAGGAAGATTTCTATCATTTTATCTCCGGTCTAAACCACTATTTACTATTATGAACACTCAACGAGGGAATAATAATAATAATAATAATAATGTATGCACACTAAACAAGAAAGTATTCAATTACCTACTCCTCAAGGATGATCTAAAACTCTTTGCCAAAGACGACAATGAGTTGAAGGGTCTCCACAATAATGTAAAATATTTCAGTGACGAGACATAGGTATGGATTTAGGATTAGATAAATGTGCAAAAGTAAAATTCAAGAAAGGGAGAATTACAGAAAGACACTCAATAGATTTAGATTTTGTCATAGCCTATAGGTACCTAGGAATTAGCGAAGGAGGTGGAATACAGCAAACCCAAATGAAGGAAAAATTAAGAAAAGAATAATACAGGCGTGTGCGTCGGATACTGAATACTGAGCTGGATTTAAAAATAAACATAATCTCAGTCATAAACACCTTGGTTGTCCATGTGGTGAAATACAGTTTCAACACCTTTAACTGGACCATATCTGACATTAAGCGAATGGACGCCAAAACGAGAAAGCTTCTCACTTGGCACTGCATGCATCATTCCAAGGCTGATGTTGATCGCCTGTATGTTCCCAGATCCGAAGGAGGCAGATGATTAGTTCAACTAGAACTGTCTTACAAAACTACAACAATTGACCTTCAAAGATACCCGGAAACTACAGAAAAACTGGATGATGATCTGTGTCAACATTAAAGAAATAAGAAAGGAAGCCAAGTTCAAAATGCAGTTTCCAATGGGTGAAGAAATGCAAGCATAATACACTGACTGCAGCTGCAAAATACTAAAGAAAAGAAAGCAAAGGCAAATTGCAACCGACCAGATACAGAAACGATGGCAAGATAAACCGCTTCACGGTCAATACTCTACCCGTACCAAACAAGCTGATGCAGACAAACCCCGTACCCATCAGTGGCTACGTAGTGCAGGGTTAAAAGCTGAAACCGAAGGTTTCATTCCTGCTGTACAGGACTAATGCTTGTTAATCTTGTTAGATTCTGTGAAAAATATCCAGAAACAATTAACCATCAGGTTGTGCGGTACTGAATATAAAACTCGGCATGACAAAGTGGGCCAATATCTGCACTGGAAAATCTGCAACTTTCACGGAAAGGAAACTACAAGAAATTGTTATAAACACCACCCATTCACGGGCATAACACCTGTAACAATTTTATTGTACTTTACAATATACACAGACAGAACAATGAAAGATAATCACCCAGATGTGATTAGAGTCCTCAAAGACAAAATGTGCCTTCTTATTGACATGGTTGTCCCTTCAAAAACCTATCAAAATACAAGGACCTTGAAATCGAAATCTCAAAAATGTGGCACATGAGGACATCAACAATTCCAGTTGTAGTTAGAGCCTTCGGATTGATTGGGAAACATTTCAATAGACTCATTGAAGGGATTTCGTGATAGCCCATGCCATAAAGAAATACAAAAAATGTTCTCACAAGTATAGCCCACATCTTGCGAAGGGTTTTATCTACTTAATATATGTGTGTGTGTTTTTTTTTAAACTGCTCAGTGGAAAATGTCATGATGCCATTTCTGAACTTAGGTCTCTGGTTGCAACCCAGAAAGAAATGAGTATACACCAGAAATCAAAAGAAATAAAAAAAATAATAATCAATTTCCGAGCCAGGTCATAATATCACCGTTGCATTGAAGGAAAATGAAAAGGTGTGAAAAGTTGGATAAACATTAGGAAATTGCCAGAGAATGAAAGAAATTTAAGAAAATAGATGTGACGATTCTACCCACATTACTGGAATACTTGAAACAATGGGGAAGAGTTAGGTAAGTCCCACCGAAATACAACTTACGTGTAGATTCATAAAAATAATAAAAGTTGATAAAAGAAACAAGATTTTTCAAGAAACCGTTGTGAATGTGAAAGTCCGAACCGGAAATTCCAAATCGGTAAAACAAGGCGACAGGCGCCGTTCCCGAATTCACTACTGTATTTTGGAATTAATATTTTTAATTATATTATTTAATATTATTAATATTATTTAATTTGATTTGGGAATTATCCCAAAAACACGAGAGGAAAGATTAGTAGAAAATGGGCGTGTTGAGATGTTCATACTACAGCAGAATGTTTTGAATTGGTGAGACGCTGCTGAAGATATCGGATTTCCTCTCACTCTCTCCACAATGTCACAAATCCGAACCTCTGGCGTAAAATTTCACATTTATGAATGATTATAATTTAAATGTGTTCGAGAATGTGTAGGCTTATTTCGATGCAACATTAGCTGCTAAAACGATATACAAAAATGACACATTGACAAACAAGATGGCAAAACGTGAGACTTGCATGTGTTTTTTCTATATTGTGTTGTATTTTTAATATCTCATAATCTTGGCTTAATTCAAAATAAGATTATTTTACTCGTCAATAATCGAGTGCGCTGTTTCGTAAAATTTTAAAAAATCATGATTTAAAGGAAGAAAACATTATACTTGAATCCGTAGCTTTGATCAGAACAACTTTTATTCTTTATTTTATAATAAAGTGTTTTTTATAGAAAAACAAAACTATCCGTAAAATATAATTTTATAAAACTTATGATTTGGTAAATTTTTAAAAGAGAAAAGGAGGCAACTCGGAAGAAACCCGGCAACTGTAATTAATGATTCAAAAAGTTTCAAAAGCGACACGTGTGAAAGGGAATGAACTCCTACAAGATCAAAGTGATTATTTCAATAAAATTTGTTGCATTAAAGATTTTTCTTTTAAGGATTTTTTTTCAGATTTGTCTTGGGTTCTGCGGGAAAGACGAGGTGTTTTATCGACTGATAAAATGGTTTCAAGTAAACAGACGAGACGTTCTTGAAATTTGCTGAACGATTCAAAGTAGACGGTTCATTGATTGCAAATGACGAACAATTTCGGAGAGATTTTTCTCAAAAGATATAAAAATACAAACAGTTAAATGGAGCAAAAAGAAAAAAGAAAAAGAAAAATGAAAATATACAAGTGAATTTAGCTCGATTGACACAATATTGAACTGAATTTACTTCTTATGTCTCTCTTCTGTCACATTCATTAGCCCACAATTTTTAAAGCAAGAGACATCTTAATTTGAAACTGAATGTAAAAGTACTGTTTTATCACCATTCTATTTATAGAATCCCTGATACCCACAGGGTATAAATCTAAAAAAAATAAAAATAAAAAAAATAAACGTCGTGAGATTTTTTTATTGAAAAAGCAAAAATGGTAAATATTTGAAATAAAGTTTTTAAAATGGAAAAATGATTTAATAAGAAGCTGAAATTTATTCCTGGATAAAATATAAGAAACAGAAAGTCTATGACAGATTGTCAGTCCAAATCCCTTTACTGCATAGAGAAGAAAGATTATGGTCAAGCCTCACGAGCCGAATTTCACAGAAACAATCACTACCTATAATTTTGATAATTTATTTTTCAATTTTGAAAGAAGTGCAACTTATAATTCGCATTTAAGGAATCGCGCGCACACGTAATCCAAGAAAACAATTTTCCTATCTGAAAGCAAAGTTACACGTGACTGACGAGGACTACATAAATTTACTAGAATTGATAACATACATGGCAATTATACTAGTAAAGAGTGTGTTATAATAAAAGTGGCCTTTTACCCCCACGCAGTTGGATATTCTACTTCATAAACAGTTTGCATTTTAATCTTGATGAAATCTAACAGGATCAACAAACAAGCCACATCAACTTGCCAGATTCTTCAGATGTTTGTGTGAAGGATGTCCAAATAGAAATATTTGCTTCTTTTGATGAATCTTAATGATTGGCTCATTGATGAAGAAACGAGTCGCACATGCCGCGGTCGGCGACGCACACAGATTGGGGAAGCTTTATTATTTTCTAAAAACATGAGGTTGGAAGGTGGCTAAGAAATTCATCTACCGAGCCATCTTGATTATGAAGTCCTTACAGGACAGAAATATTGTCGTCCACATTTGACGGGGACGATTGTCGAAGTTTTGGTTGAATTAATAGACCAAAAACAAATGTTCAAAACTCCTCTTGCTTGTTTACAATTAGAGATTGTATTTAATGAAAGCTTCAGTGGGGAAAACAATTTAAAATCTTAAGCGTACGTTAATTTGATAATGCTTTCAAAAAATGTCGGTTTTATTATGAGAGTGAGTATGGTTATTAAAGTTAAATGATAATATTGGAAGCCGAATTGCCAAGCTGAGAGAGTATGCTCGATTTCAAAATTAGCTTTCGAAATCCTAGCTTAGGATATTGCCTGAATACTAAATATTCATTGATAGTCACGAGTATCTCATTTAAGCAGATGATTATTTAAAATGTGTCTATTATATTATTTCCAGTGGAATATTTGTTTTGTGACAATCAGTTAATATCTCAGCTGAGAATTTCCTCTTTTGTAGATATGAAAATCAGAATAAGAGAAAAGCTACCGAACAATTAACGTTCACGAAAACAATGAGCGAAACGATTATTAGTTTATTACTTTTTTTACTGTTTTATGGTTTCTTTTTTTTATCATGAAACTCTGAGTTGATCTACACTTTGATCCCCAGAAAACGCAACGAGACATCGGAAATAAAAATGTAGTCTGAAGAGATCTGATCTGACATCTCACAATCCTGTCTTTCATGGACGTCACTCTAACCACTTCTGCCATGGAAGTTTTGAGGATTAAGCAGATGACAAATCAGATTCTCAGCTTTTTTTAAAATTATTTTTAGACGGGTTTTATTTTGCCTGTGACTGAAGTGGTCAAAGCGATATCCATGAAATCGGAATCCTGCGATGTGAGTTCGAGTCAAATTCTATTTTTTAATTTCCAATTGGCTTCTCTAGCGGTCGAAATAGTGTATAGACTTAGAATCTTGTAATAAAACGTTATAATCATAAGATGGTGTAAATTTAGCAATTAAATAGAACTGGTAAAATGTTTAATTAAGTGCAGTTTTATTGAGTGACTGTCTGGATTTGAATCCTCATAGCTAAAACCAACAAGTCTCATAGCTAAAATCACCCGCGAAAGCATTTTTCACCCCCATCTCGTTGCTTCATGAACAAAATATGTAGATTGTACATTGGCGATTTGATATTTTGGAAGACAAATGTATGAAGGCGACTCTTACTACTTCTGATGTGTCATCTCTTGCTTTTTCTGATAGACTAAAATAAGAATAAATGATCAGCAGTTGATATCAGTAGTACCTTAGTACTCTGGTACCAATGTTCGATTTATAGTATGTAACTAAATATAAATAAAAATGTTGACATTTGGGCAGATTTTAACATGGGTCGATCCGAAATATTTCCAGCATCCTCCTTATATCTGGATATGATCGGCGCCTTTCCCTGCTGTTAGGAAGCTGATCTTACTGATCATTAATATTTATTACTGTGTTCGAACAGGATTCATGGTCCCATACTTGGCGTCCCATAATTATAACCTTTTCACAAAGTTATGCTTCATGAATAACGATATGTGAGAGTGGGCTTTGTATGCGTTTATATAAAGAGAGACAAATATACATTATCGTTTGCGTCTACGAGTAAGGTTAGATGAACTCCATTGTATTTCTGAAATCAAATCTTATATATGCACGCACAAAAAACCAATGTCTTTACTATCTTTGTGAAAAGATATGCTGCTCTTGGTGTTTCCCATTGATAAAACGCTTGTCACTTCCATATTTGTGAGATATCGAAATCGGGAAGTTATCTTTTAAGATTCCCAAGACTCGAACAGTGCCAGTGCCAGTGCCAGCAGTAAAGAGGTCGGTGAACCAAACGTAGATATATGTCGCCTCGGTAACACGTTAATATAGTCGTAAGGTCATGAGAAATGTGCCCACTCCTGTTTCTTTTCCAGCAGTATGGCCATGTTGGATTTCGAAAACTTTTGCATTATTATTTTACGAAATATAAAATGATAGAAAGAAAGAAACTATTCGATAGATTTTAGGGTGGGGGTGGGGCTTCATTGTTTTTACAAAAGAAGAAACATCAAAAACAAATTTTATTTTCGATTTAATCCCGTGAATTGATGGTTTGTGTAAAAGTGTCTATGCTTTATAGAAAACGCATGATTAACATTTTGTTTAAATTTGCACAAATTCAGGCAAACAGAGACAAACAAAAACACCAAGAACGACGACTCAATGGTAGGCGCATGCAGCAAATTATAATTCTAAATATTTATATTAATTTCTGTCTGAATTTCTGGAACGAGAACTCATTATTATTTACACTATTTACATTTGGACTACTGTCTCCATCTTTGTAGTTGCTATTATAACGTTTCGACCGCTGTGCCCTCCGATCTTCATCAAGTGTATATCGATTTGAACTGAACTCTGTATTTAATCTACGGGGTTCGACTATTCTCGTTCCACTGTCCATGCATTGAACGATCTCATTCTTAACGATTCAATCCCCCACCCATCCATCCAAATGTAAAGAAAGACATCGTCCGATGCGTACAGCACCTGGCAAAAATCATAAGTGACAACCCAGACACATACCCGTGAGGGCAGTACTCAAAAAATAAGAACGGGAGATTAGATAAAGGGTTCAGTTCAGAATTCTCTAAAGGTGACCACATCGATATACACCTGATGGAGGCCGGAGGCCACTAACAACAACAAAGATAGGGATAATAGTCTGAATGTAAATAGTGTAAATAATCTATATTAATATATCAAAACTTCATATGTATACAGACAATTTGTTATGTTTTGTGATGTCAACTTACACTCGTTACCACTTTTGGTAATGTCAACGGATACTCGTTGTCACGTTCGTAATGCTCGTTGTAGTAGAGACTTTGTAATCGCAGATACAACTGTAGTAACGCCGTTGAACAATACTGGTGTCAGACGCTTTCGAATAATCTCGCACTAATAGTACTTGTTCGATAATACTCGCTCGAATAGTAACCCTTATAGTGATCCGAATAGAGAAATAATATAGTGAATAGAGTAGAGAAGTAATATAAACTAGAAATGGTGATCAGTACATTAATAGAGGATAGAATAGAAATAGCGATCTGTATAGAGATAGAGGAGAAATAGCAATCAAGACGCCACGCGACTTACTATATATGCGTTTACTCTATGGTCACGTGATCCACAATTCAATAATGGATCGCCTGTGTTTGCTCACTGGCGATCTATGTTCAAACTCAAGTGACGGCAGCGACACTTTATTCCTATATTACATTATGTTTGTTTTAATAAGAATTATTTTCACACCAGACTAATTTCTTTAGATTACTAAAATCGGGACATAGCTTTTATTGAATCTGTAATATAGACTACAGTAAACAAAATGGATGTTGGATGCTCTTTTGTGTTGAGTCCCTAATATAGTTTTAAGAAAGTGATAATGCTGGTCTGACAATCACACTCAGATAGGATTTCATATTTTATAAGCGCTGTCGCTATTTGTTCTACTGTTAGTAGCAATTACATTATAACTATCCAATATAGGGCGGCTGATAAGTAAAGCCGACGAGAAAGAATAGAGTTTGCTATCATATTCCGAGTTGTTCCCATTAAATGGCCACTGATGTTTCAAGTCCAAATTCTTTTGGATTATTTCTGAGTGTTCCTAATTGCCACAGTGGTCAACCGAACCAGAACCAAAGATGATCTAAAGGCGGCTATTACACTGGAAGTTAGAAACATCAAAAAAGTGTTTATTTACTTAGGAATACTCAAAGCTCATATGTCAAACGATTAAGGATAGGTTGCAAATAAAATAGCAATCACTTCAAACATTGCATATCATTTATATTACAAGTTGTTAATGGTCCATGACATGACACGCACACACACAATATGTGTATATATATATATGTATATATATATATATATATATATATATATATATATACACATATTGTGTGTGTGTGTGTGTGTGTGTGTGTGTGTGTGTGTGTGTGCGTGTGTGCGCGCGCGCGCGCAGATATGTAGAAAAATAGGAAAGAACACGTTAGGTAAATAATCCGGCGGAGTTCTTTAGTATTTTTGTTTTTATTTTTAAAAAACAGTGCTCCATACAGAAATAGAGCTTAAATTATGATTATTTTTTTCAAATATGATTCCTTCGCTACGTAAGAATTCTCATGTTTGAAAAACAAGACCCGAAAACCTCAATATAATTATTAAAATTATTAAAATTAAATTGAATTAAAGTATCAAACCCTGTTTCATCCTCAAGCGAAAATTTTGGAATAACCAATCTTGAAATTTACGCATCTTTATAAGCATGTTCATTCGCAAAATTAATTACTATGGAAACGGCTGGGGAGACCATTTTGATAAGGGGTCTAAATCGTAGAATAAAAATATTTCTGATCTGTTAAAAATTCTCTCTTTAGTTGATTCCATAACTAAGAAATTTTGTGGATGTCAAGAGGAACTTTTTTCATTGGACGCTTCAAGAATATTTTTACATATTACGTCTACCGGCCTGTAAATTCGTAGAAAATTAATAAAGAAAATCTGCCCTCCAGCAGGGTACGTATTAGGAAACCCCTTTGTAAGAGAAGCCACTGTCTGATTCACTCAGATTTATTATTACAGTCCAGCAAGGTTCTATTTACCCTTTTAAGGAATTTACATGCCTTTATTCCGAATGTTTCGCGAATCCCATATCTGCTTGCCTTTGCATCCGAAACAAATTCCCTAAAATAGATTTCATAAAATGTATTTATTTTTTAATCAGGAATTGTTTTAATACAAACGTTATTTTAGTGGATACATGTATTTGAGTAGACGTCTCATTTTTTATACAGTGTGTATTACGTCCACTGGTCTGTGCACTGGATAAAACTACACACACCAACAAAGGCAATGTTAATATTTTTTAAATAAATGCAACTGCCGAAAAAATATGATCTGTCCATTAAACGGTCAATCTATGTATACGAGTTAGCATACATTCCGATAACGATGTCAAATTTTATTTTGGTTCTACTGAAAATCCATAGTAATTTCGGTTCTATCTTCATCAAATGACTTTAGGAAATCTAAAATACAAAAACAACACTGCTCTCTCTAAATATTTCTGGTAATTAAAGAATGATGGTAATACACCTTCTATGACGTGGTATATTGTAGCAAGAGCCAAAACTTACAATGGGGAAGACAATAGATGTAATTTTTGTTAAAACACTTAAATAACCCTAGCTTATTAAACAAGAGAAATGGATTAATGGTTACATGTAGGTATAAAAATAAATATCGGCGAAAATACGGTTAATTTTAATTTTTAATGCAAATTATATTTTTTGTTTTTAATGCTTAATAATTAAAAAAATTTCACAACGCTAAACTAATTTTTTACACACACACACACACACATACACACACACACACATATATATATATATATATATATATATATATATATGTATGTATATATAAATCCTTTTTATTTTAATGCCAAATATATTTTTTAAATTAAAAAAAAAACTATAATCCCAGAATTGTGATAACCAGATATTTTTTATTAAAAAAAAAATGTACGTATCGCACAGCACCTGAAGATTGGGTTGTGCTATCGGTGACGGTTAATGTTTATATTTATTAATATATATATATATATATATATATATATATATATATATATATATATATATATATATATATATATATTGTAGTCGCTTAAATAGGTTCTTTACCTAATGTATTTATTTTATACAACAAATATTTATTTTTCAATATATAAATTTGTCAATGAACTTATTCCAGTGATAAAAATTAATAATATAGATCGAACATTATACAATGTAGATTTCAAATTGATTCACCCTAATATGTGCCTGCGTGTGCGTGAGTGACCCTCTTAGATGACATTAAATTCTAGTCAACTGAGTCGACCATTTATTGTAGAAATATTTACTCAAACAAATCACACACATAAGCGTAAAATACTCCAAACTGCGAACAGGTATTCATTACGTGGTCCCTTTTTGGGCTCTTACCGGGTTGTGGATACTGCGTCTCGGATAGGGATTTCAAGAAAGTAGAATCAAAGCTTAGTATAACGCTGCGGCAACTGGTTGTAGATCTTAAGTGGAACGAGTTCCTTTTTCTTGATTAGGATCTGCAAAAGTTTTCGTTCTGTTTTTAATTTTGGAACTTTCTTTAATTTACTGTAAGACCCCGCCTCCATAGAGAAAAATATGACTAAGGACTGTGTTTACGACATCCCGTGCAGCTGTGGTAAGAAATATAAAGGAGAAACAGGCCGCCCCCTTAAGGTAAGATTGCCAGAATGTCGTAAAGCTGTAACACGAAGGAAAATAGAAAAATCAGGTGTAGCTGACCACATATGGAGGGAAAAGAGAGCTGACTGCCTCTTGTGGGATGAGGTTGAAATAATAGACAGAGAATACCATTGGAAAAGAAGAAAACTTAAGGAATCTGCACATATACAAAAATCTCCTAAACTGGGTAAGCATAGAAATGAATACAATAGGGGAGACAGTAATACGGAGTGCTAGAGAAAAACAATAAATAACAACAAAAATTACAATATGAGCTCTCGTATATATATATATATATATATATATATATATATATATATATATATATATATATATATATATATATATATATATTGGTATCGTTGCGTGATATACAGTGCTCGGCCGTATCCACAAGTTATTTGCTGGGGATCTTGATAAGGAATAAATCATATATACACATATATTTAGGTAGATAGTTATGTTTAGATAGATAGATATGCTTGTATATACGTGTTTGTGTGTGGACATGTGTGTGTATGTGTGAGAGACAGAGAATTGAAAAGTAATCATCATTAATAAACCTCATAATGATTCATTATATATATATATATATATATATATATATATATATATATATATATATATATATAATGAATCATTATGAGGTTTATTTTTGTTTTCTTAACTATTTCTGTCACCTGATTTTAGTTTAAGGAAAATCAACGCACCGAAATAGATTTAAAAAATGACCAACACTTTTGTCGTCGACAAAAAAAAAATTAGCAACCGCATGTGATATTTTCGCAAAGAAATGCTTTTTTGAGAATTTACAGTTGCCACTTTTTGTCGTTTCCAATGAGCTGTTGCAGCCATTAAGTCAACGATTTACATTTACAATCGTCCGCGTTGTTTTTCGGTTAATTCTATTAGTAACTTTTTCTCTCGAGTTGAAGTGCTTCCTTAAAATAGGAAATATAAAATGTTTATCGGCGTAACTTGAGGTAACGGGCGCTATTACCAAGAGATTCGCCTGGTTTTTATTGTAAATTAAACACAAAACATATGAAGGTGTGTACAGGTAGTAGTAGTCGAATAAATCTGCATATCCTCGGCCAAACTGAAGCTCTCTGACAATGGGTTGCCACACCAATACTCCACTATATAACAATGATGATTACTTTTCAATTCTCTGTCTCTCACACATACACACACACATGTCCACACACAAACACGTATATACAAGCATAACTATCTACCTAAATATATGTGTATATATGAGTTATCAAGATTCCTTATCAAGATCCCCAGCAAATAACTTGTGGATACTGCCGAGCAATGTATATCACGCAACGATACCAATATATATCTATATCTTTGATTTATCGTTTACTATAGAAAGATATCTGACCTATCATATTATCAAAAATCCATTTTTGTGACCAGTGTTGTTTATGGAATCTCGTTGTCTTTGGGAAATTGTAACTCCATTTCCAATAATCATAAACAAGAATTTTGACATACTTTCAGTCAGGTCACAGACTTCCAGTAATTAATCTAATAACCCCAACAAATAAAACAGTTCATTTTAGCTTAAGTAAACCAAAAAAGATACTTAGAACATCCGAACTCTTTGATAAGCATTTTCTGATAAACTAGAAACTTGATCCAAACAACATTGAAGAATCGCATAATATAATCATGTCTTTTTTATGCATTTAATATACATAACGATAACATTTTTTATCATTTACTTATTTTCAAAATGTGGATATGTTTTTCGAAAGGAATGCGTTAGCAGGCCAAGGGCTACACACACACACACACACACACACACACACACACACACACACACACACACACACACACACACACACATATATATATATATATATATATATATATATATATATATATATATATATATATATATTATAATTGTTTTTTAAAAATATATAATCATTCCGTTCCATTATCAAGCGATGCTTAGAAAGACTTTTTAGAAATTGATTTACTTAATTTATAAGTCCAGACAAATTTGATATTTTGTGATGTTTGGGTTAAGGAAAATTCTATCTTTTTATTTTAGGGGTGTTAAGATTTACTGTAGGTCTCCGTCAATCATGGTTGATCATATGTAGCAACCTAATTGTTTGCTTGGCTGGAGCATCGACGTCTGTGACTGTAGAGGCTGAAGCGACTGTGACAATGTTGCAGAGGCTGCATATGTGTTCAGTCTCTGGTCTGTTGGAGCTGCCACTTTGCTTTCTGCGGGGTCGCCTTTCCGTGGCGAATTGTATCAGCTTCTCCTCTCCTGACTTGAGATGTTTGGTCAGGGTTACTCTCTACTTGGATCGTATGGCTGCCAGGCTCTCCCAGGACACTGTGTTGATGACCACAGCTTTCATGTCGCGCCTTACGACATCGAGGTACCGCAGCTGTGGCCGCCCGGCGGGTCTTCTTCCAGAGGCCAGTTCTCCATACACGTTTTTGGGGATGCGGCCGTCTGGAATGCGGTGGACGTGGCCCAGCCAACGGAGTCTGCACTGTCTGTCAGTTTAATGAGCTTTGCTCCTGTCATCCTGGTGAATCTGCAGGTCTCTCTTGCAGGGTGAAAGCTTGTATTCTGCAAGAGCGGCTAGCTTGGTTACAATGACTTTGAGGTCTTTTTCTCAAAGGTTGGCCAAGGCAGTGCAGTGCGTGGTATCCTGCAAGGTCCCCCACTTCTCCGTGGCAGAGCCTCCGGTCTGTGAGGTTGCCCGCCCATTCTCAAACCTCTTGACAAACTGTTGCACAAGGTCTGGATAGCACATCTTACTGCTTCTTGCCGCGGTGGAACCTCTTGGGCAGGAGCTTGATCTTGCAGCACACCAAGGAGTGATATGTGTCGCAGTCCGCGCTGTGGTAAGAACGTGTGTGAAGGACGTTCTTAATGGCGGCTCTTCTGACCAGAATGAGATCCAGCTGGTGCCAGTGCTTTGAGCTTGGTCCTGAAGATGGAGTTGGCTATGCACAAGTTGTGTTAAATGCATAGCTCAAGCAGTCTCCGTCCGTTGTCATTCATCTTGCTGACGCCAAACTGTCCAAAGCACGAAGGTCAAGTCATGATCAGTACCCATTCTGACGTTGAAGTCGCCCAGGAGAACAAGTTGTTCCTTGTTGGGGATATTGCTGATGGTAGTTGCTAGCTTGTCGTAAAACGCATCCTTGGTGATCAGTATGACAGAGAGTACCGTAGGGTACACGCTGACGAGGTTGACAGGGCCTGCGGTGATGTTCAGGGGAAGAGTAAGGAGTCTCTCGGAGCCGTTGCTGCCTGTTTCTACCGTATTCAGTTTCTCACTACGAAGCCCAATCCATGTTGGCGTGATTCGTCGGCGCTCTTCCCCTGCCAGAAGAATGTGTAGTCTTTCTCCCTCAGCAATCCAGAGTCAGCTACATTTGTTTCCTGTAGAGTGGCGATGTCCACTTGAAGCCTCTTAAGCTCGTCGTTGATGTCCTGGGGGTCTTCAGAGAGGCCGGTCAGCATAGTCCAGATGTTCCAACAGCCCAATTTTAAAGCTAATTTCTTTTGAAAATTCTTGTTGTTACCTGGTACGAAGGCTGCAGTCTGCTTGACTGATGTCTCCTAATCTCCATGCACCCAATGAAAAATACAGACCGTGGTGGAACAACACCTTTCTGACTGGGGGCTGCCCATCTTGAGGCGGGCGGTACCTATCCAATGAGATCCGAAAATCTCTCCCACCGACAAGAACGACTACTGGCGCTGCGCTCTACGCCAATCGAGTGGTAGCTTATAACCGGTAACTGCCATTCTCCGTGTTGTGTCGATGCCAAAGGCGAAGCTGGATTGTCCTCTCCAGGTGTAGTACAGGGTGTTTTGGTTTATATATATATATATAGTAATATCGGTCGATCTGTTCGAAGGCTTGTTCGGGGTAGGGCCCTCTGAACAGCAAATCTTTTTACTTTCGCTCCAATTGTTTCTAAATCATTTCTGAAATCTTCAGTTGTAATATTTCGGTTATTTTCGACAGTTCTTTGATGTTTCGTTTCCGCTTTGGCGAATATTTTCTTCTTCCTTTCATGTCCAGGCTTATTTACAACAGTGATTTATTTGTTGAATTTTACAACGTTTCAAAAATTTCATTTCGAGATAATAAATCATTTCGAAATGATACCCACTGCCTGATTTGTAGGATCAAATAATCTTGGTTCTAATTTCTAAACTATGTTCAGATATCTTAACCTTATTTAAATATTAGTTTCATATATTCGTTTTTTCCGATGTTCTACGAATGTTTCCGAAAAATAATATTTTGTAGCATTTTTTGTTTCATAGTAACTCTAGTCATCCTTTAAACCTGTTTTATAAAGTTATTGAAATTTTATTTCAGATTAAACACCATTTTGAGATGGAATGCCAAGTAGACAACAATGAGCATGTCTGACATCTTCTTTTTGCATTTAATCAAAGTTCCAAAGCTGACCGAAATATTTGTGCTGTGTACGGAAATGACTTCATTACAGATATAATGGCACAGAAATGGTTTCCCCAAGGAGAGGAAGTTCGACCTCACAGACAATCCGCCTTATGGTCGAGCTATTCGGTTTGATGAGAACTAATTACACGCATTGATTAAAAACAAACCACAGCAGACCACGTGGGAACTGGCTCAGAAGAAGCTCTCCTGTTACTGCTGCTCGTCATCTTCACTAAATTAGTAAGGCCTAGAAACATGGCGCATGGGTGCCATACTCAGTGACCGATAGGAACAAACTCTAGAGCTCCTTTATTGCAGCCAGTTTAATCGCTCGTTGATACAAAGATTCGTTTACCATATTATCATCGGGCACGAAAAATGGTGTCTTTACGTGAATATGAAGCAAAGAAAAATAATGTGTGATTCCTGACAAGCAGGCACCATCCCAAAGCAAGCCAGAGCTGCATCCACGCAAGCGAATGAACTGCGTTTAGTTGGATTGGTAAGGATATGCTATGAAATGATTCAAATCAACCAAACGGTCAATGCTAAGCTGTATGTTGAACAAATTATACAGGCTCAAAGAAGCAGTTCAGTTAAAAAGACCTGGCCGTCGGTAGAGTGTGATTATTTAACAGGACAATGCTCACACCTTCGTCCCTAACATAAGCAAATATGCAATCATAGTTGGGAGGTTCTGCCACACCATCTATATTCTTCTGATATAGTCCTTTCAGACTACCAGCTTTTTCGGTCGCTTTCTAATAAATTATGGGGTGTTTCGTTGAACAACAACGTGAAGCTTAAAATGTGGCTTCATGAATTTTTCGAGTCAAAACCTAGTGATTTTTATTGTCGATGCATTGAACAGTTTTGAATCGTTGCCATGAAGTCGGAAACAATTGAACAGAAATAGATTGTTGAACCATTAAAAAGTAATAAATATTAAAATAAATGATAGAAAAACGAACGAATTTATATAACAAACTAATATAGCGATATGCAGTGTAATTTTCAAAGATTTTCAAAGGGATTCCCACTGTCAAATTATTCTGTAACGTGAATTGAAATCACCAATCAAGATTCTTCTGAACCGAAATAGATATTAATATTTATTGCTTAATATTTATCATTCATTCATGAAAAATTATAATTTTCCGCTTTATATTTTTCTCGTGCTATTAGTTTTAGAACTTTTAAGAAACATAAATTTGTAGAAAGTTATTCTTGTGTTTACACCGGCCTAAACCTTATAATATAGCCATAAAGAAGGAAGAATCAGCTGCAAGAATAATTCAACTCTTATTCTCCATAAATGAAACGAACTAATATCGTAGCTATGATGTTAGTCAACGGTGTAACGATGAAAAGATTTGATTTACAAATAAAACGGAGCACGAAATTCAGAAACACTGCATACGATTAATATTTCATTATTAAACCAAGGACTTTCACCTTTCCACTTAAAGGAAGCCCTTTATGAGTTCTCATTGGCATATCAACATTGCTAGCATCTCGAGTCTTGCGCTTTGGGAACATTATTGATTAAAAGTAAATGAATTGTTTAACTCTGGGTAACGGAATCTACGGAAAAGCGAAACCACTAAATGTTGGATCAATGCATACGAACACAAACACACACACACACACACACACACACACACACACACACACACACACACACACACACACACACACATACATATATATATATATATATTGTTTAAAATTTGCAATATTTATAGCGGATATAGGATGTACAGATAGTGTAACTGATAAATAAAATCACCGAACTGAATTTAAATTTCGGTCTATTCCGTTTCGATCACTTCACGCTAATGACTTTTTTATGGTCATAAATCAACCTTCCTCCAGCTAAGGGTTAAATATAAGTACAAAATCGTCTCTTTACTCTTGTAAAGGCAATCAGTATATGAGAAACATAACTACGAATTCAAACAGAGCCAGAAGTGGGATGGGCTCCGTCAGGCTATCTTGCCCTACACACACTCACTATTGTTACTGCTTCAGTACATGTGGTGCCCGTACGAATATTTTGGGTTACAGGACTCTTTATCTCTGCATATTTATAGAAGCGTATTTCTCATCGTATATAGAACATTTATCGATAAAAAAACAGTATGGACATAGGAATCAATATTGCATGTTAACTGCCAGTGATCTTCAAAGACGCATGCATGCAAATAGATACATATATACATATGTGTGTTAGTAGGATGAAAATAGTATCCGAACAAAAGTTGAAATAACGTTACAAGTGGAAAAGCTTTTCAGATTTCGTGTTTTGCTTCTTGATGACAGGCGTCATCAGTTTAAAATGAGTGACAAACCTAAGGACTCATATATACAATCTAATCTATTATCGCAAAAGAAATAGTAGCACAATGCAGTATATGAACTAAGAAAAATAACAGATATTTACTCGGAGTAGGCTAAATTTCAATTGCAGCAGACATTAATGACTTCAATACAGAAAAAAATTTCTTGCAGTAGCATCTGATGAAAAAATGTTTATTAGCTTTTCCTCCAAATATCTAACGCACTTCCCTTCACACGGGATTCTCTCTCATTCTGAGAGACTCTTCTTGTCATAAAAAAGAGAAACACGTAGTCTGAACGGTTTTTCCATTTGTATACATATATATATATATATATATGTGTGTGTGTGTGTGTGTGTGTTAGGGGAAAGATGTACGACAAAGTGTAACGCGTTTCACCCTTTAGGATTTCACCGGGCAAAATTTGTTACATTGACTACGCATGCGCGCAAACGAGGGATGCTGGGAATTTTAAATTTATTCATTTTTTCTGTATATAATCTCGTCGATATCATTTTCTTTTTGTTTCTATCCCTTTTATTATTAGATATCCCGCACTATGATAGTAGGAGATCAGCTAGGAATGGTGAAATGCCAGGGCGCAAATTTACTGTCGATGACCTTGCGATCAAGGCACTCTTTAAACATTTTCATTTCAGTGAATTGTTTTCTATTTTGATCAGAGTGGCATGGGGGGGGGCGAAATTGTGTCGTCTGCCTTGTTACGGTGAGCACCTAATGCATGTAATGAATTGTTTTGTAAAATGCCCCTTTTGTGTTCCTCCAATATTGTTCTTGATACATAAAAAATTATATATCGCTATGTCATATATATATATATATATATATATATATATATATATATATATATATATATATATTGATAATATTAATGGTCAATGTATATATATATATATATGAATAAATTCCCAAGAGGGTAGAATCCAGTAGAACTCAATGTCCAAGACAGAATAAGAATATAATATAAAAGACTCAAACACTAATATTCCATGGTTATAATTTATTACATTGGAATCGTAATTACGATCCAATTCATCAGACCTACAAATTCCAATGTAATAAATTATAACATAGAATATTAGTGTTTGAGCCTTTTATATGATATATATATATATATATATATATATATATATATATATATATATATATATATATAGAGAGAGAGAGAGAGAGAGAGAGAGAGAGAGAGGGAGGGAGACAGAGAAAATAAGATCTTTACTAAGCTTAACTTTGCTGCATAGAAAGCGTAGTGAGGAACTCAGTGAAAGTATTCTGTAAATGGCAAGTGCTGATGCTCATTTGAATGCCTAATTACATGACCCAACATTATTGATGCTAAGTTAAGAGAAAAATATCTGTAAAGCAGGTTGTACATTTTGTGACGTTCAACCTCAGCTTTATCTTTGGTCAGGACCAGGTAAATACAAGGCAAGTCATTCGAATTGTTTTTTATGATTTTTTTGTCATAAACAATCCTTGTTTAGAGCGATAACAATTTGTTTGACTGAAAGTGTCTATTGTATTCTTTCATTTTTTAGTTATTAACTTGCCCGAACAAGTTCAGTTCATAAGCAGTGAATAAACAGTCTGACACCTCGAGTGGCGAAGTGTCGGGAGCGGCCAAGAGAACTAAATACAACGACAAGAACAGGTTAGCAGATTGTTATGTGGCGACATTTTGACTCATTATAAAAAAAACAAAGTTTGTCCCATAATGATGTCAGATATTTTGTAAACATTCTGTTACTGCAAGGAAATAATAGCAGATCGAAGACGAACGAAAGAATCGAAGATGCAACAATCCAATGAGAGGAAAATCTCGAAGATTCTGTCCAGTTGTCAGACTATTTCTTTCATATTTGGAATTCAATGTTTCACCCTTGAAATCTTCGCCAATCCTCGCGTTGCTTTATTATTCGAACATCTTTAGAAAATTTATTTTTATTTTTCATTTTCTCGGCCAGAAGACGAGAGTCTAAAAAAACTGAGTATTAAATATTCTTCTGTGTCATTTTTAAGAAGATATAAAATTCAATTTCGTCGTCTGTTCTTAAAAAATGTCGTTTTGGAGTGTATTAATGTGTTTAAAGTACCACAGCCAATTAATCTCAAATAGTATTGCGTTAGCATCTAATGCGAGATATGATAATTGCTAAACGTAGTTATTCTTGTATATCAATCTACACTTAATTGGTGTTTATATTTAGTTTTGAAAAATGTTCGGCTTCTCTCAACTTACGAACCTTCCGTTTTAATTGTATATTATTTAGATCTTATCTCCGAAGAAATAATAGATTCCTTCGTACATTTTTATCAGATACTGAATTCAATTGTCCAACTTCGAGCATTGTATCTCTATGTTCAAAAAACTGAATGGCGACCTGATACGTTATTTTCCTGTCTATTTCTAGATCAAAGCTTGGAATGCCGTTGAAATTTCTACGGTTCCATCACGTTTTATTTTAGAAAAAGGCAGATAAAAAGTGTTAAAACAGCTTTTTAGATTTGCTTCGTTTGAAAGAACAAAGACTGAAATATTGTCAAACCCGAAATGAGTTGTAAATTTTCCGCTTAATATATATATATATATATATATATGTGTGTGTGTGTGTGTGTGTGTGTGTGTGTGTACGTTCATGTGCGTTCTTAAGGGAGGGTACGCATTTCTTGACACAACCTAACATTGGTGTGAGCTGAATTTAAAATTTCATCATAATTATTTCCATGTATAATGTTTGATCCATGTGATTCGTTTGAACGAGTGAATTAGGCTCATTGATCAGGAAGAAGATTAAATAATTTTGGGGGCATAATTAGATAACAACTTGTTTATGAATATATATATATATATATATATATATATATATATATATATATATATATATATATATATATATATATATATATATATATATATATATCGGCTTGGATTGAGGAATCGAAGAGATGAGTTCGAATTCCAGTCAAATCCATTACATTCACTTACGTGCTAATATCATTGGGAAAGCCATGAATCCTCTTCTTCTCCCCCCAGCTATGGGTAAATAGCAGGACAGACTGGGTTCTATAGCCTTGGATGGCATCTGGTCTAGGAGAAGGACAACTCTGAATTCAAAACCTGCGGAGGGTTGTTTGGGGACCCTGTGGCACGTAGTGCACCAGGTCTCTGTATTCGGGCCTTCAAAAAGTGTGGATGGTCCTGCACGAAACCTTCACCACTATAATCAAATCTCATGTGCTGTTGTCGGGCTGTCAGTTTCCTAGGAACTGATCTGGTTGACCCTCATACGTCGAATTCGACGGGAGAGTCGAATATATATATATATATATATATATATATATATATATATATATATATATATATATATATATATATTAGATCTAAAATATAAACACTAACTTTTTCGCTACCAATGAAGGCGTTGAAAAGATTTAACTTTATTTATTCACTTATGTTATTAATAGGACATTTAATGGGAGGTAAGGGGGTAAAGCAAGAGAAGAGAAAATATGTTAGGGGGGATAAAAAATATTTATCATTATTTTGGTACTCTCATCCGGGTTCATATTGTTTCAGTAGATACTTTTTTGCAAGTTTCCATGACTACAGATCTTTCATTTAAAAAGTTGCTTTGCTCTGGATATAACATAATCGCCCGCATTTCTTCCTGACACAACCTTCTCGTAATATTTTCAATACTCTATGGCTTGGCATTTCTCAAGATACTCTAACATATATTAGGCATTTTCCCCATTTTTTTCTCTTTTAGCTCCCACATGAGGCTACCTAGTTTCGTACAATTTTCTTAAAGCTGTCTTTTGTACATCAAAAATACACTTTATTTTGGCATTTTTCATTCTCCACTCCTGCCTTGTAGATTATCCCTTCTGTTTTGCATACCCCGTTCAGTGGGTACTTATTTTTATTTCTACAGTTTCACATGTGATCAGTTATATCATTATCTTGCACGCTACCTGAATTCTTAATGTTCTGCTTTTTAATTATATTTTCTAAGTTAATGGTACGACTATGACTTATCTTCACAATTTTTGGGGACTTTTTTTGTTGAAGATTTTGGTCAACTCAGACTATTTAAGGAAAGTGATTATCATGTAGTTGGAAAAACATTTTTCCTATATTTGTTTTTACTCCTAAATTGAAGTGGGGCTTAAATCAAACGATGTTTCTTTTTCTTTTGATGTTTCCCGTACGTTGAATCGTTTTGGTTTTAAATTCAAGCCTGGTTTTATGCTCCGCTTCTATTAAGGCTCTCTCATACTCTTTCTTCTTTGCTTCAAAAGTATCTTTATTTCAAGGATTTACTAGATAGTTTATATTCAATACCTTTTGGAGAGTGTTTGATAACAGTTTTTGGGTGGGTTTGATCCAACGTTTATATATTGTAACGTGTTTCATGTATGGTCAACAGCTTTTAAATTCAATTCTACGTCCAGGTATTGGACCACTTTCTAAAATATATCCACCTCGAGATCAATATACATATATATATATATATATATATATATATATATATATATATATATATATATATATATATATATATATATATATATATATATATATATAATGTTAAAGAAAGATTGAACAGGCATGCTTATGCAAATGCCTACAGTTGATGTTGTATTTATTCCGGAGTCACATTTACTATGGGAGCCAAAATTGCTTCTCTTGCCAAGTTTCATTTTTGTGGATTGTTTTACTTTAATGGTGTAAAATATTTGCCACCGTAATTTATCTTTGTTTTGTTTCATTTGATGAAGGAAGGCACAAGAACTTCGCGATGAATTTTGAGAATTCAGAATTCCCCCCGACCGAAATTTTCATTTATCATAATTTTCCATCATTTTCATTTGCAATATATATACGTTTTATTAAAAATTATCCATAATTTCTAAGATAAAAAATTATTTTCTCTAAGAAAAACGGTTCTTTCCTGCTTTGCCATTCTTGGTACGGCATTTTGAACTATTTTGAGCCCATATCTAGCCTAAATTTTACCGCTTCCGAAACTTTCTGACGATTGAACACTATACACTAGAAGTAGTCTACGAGAATCATCAATGAAGCGTCACACTCCGCCTGATGTCTTCATCAGTCACTTCTCTATTGTCAAAAGGTAATTATTTAATATAAACTATCACTTTGATACAATCTACCCGGCACCACACCGTTTGTGGTGAGGCACTTTTGATTTCCGTTTCAAAATATTGATATTGATCAAAGAAACTACAAATATTAACAAAATCCAATTCTTTGAATCATTCAGTAGGAAAGTGTCTCTTTCTTTTGATTGAGTTCTTAATATTCATAATAAGTAATTCGATCTTCTTCTGAAGGACACAAAAGAATCCGTATCAAAACTTCCCTTACTGATACGATCAAGGATTTTTAGCTTCAATTATATTTTTGTGCATATCCTTAATAAGTTTCCTCGTTTCTCTAACTCATCTCCTATTATTTGGCTTACCGTTTCTTTCTCATGGATAAATTGCTTTTATTCGTCATTCTCTATATTTATTCCCTTCCTATCTGTTGATAAATCTTTCTTCTTCGTCTGATTTGCAAGAATAGCGTTTGACGTTAGCTGAAATTAAAAAAAAATGTTTACTTTGCTCTTATCAAAAAGTTTTCTAGTTTTCAAATAAAGATCCATTATGATTTTCCATTTATAGTTTTTTGAATAAAGCAATGAATTGTCAGGTTTTTTTTGCCTTCTGCTGAAAATATGCAGTTTTTCATTAAAATCAAAATGTCTAGACCTATTGTTGCCTTTTTCTCTTCTTATTCCTCTCTTCATTCTTCATTTTCTCTTTAACTCCTTTTTTTCTATCTTTTTCTCATTTTCCTTCCATTTCTCCTTCTTTTAAGACTTCTTTTTCTTTTTACTCCCATTCTTCTCCATCTTTTCCTTCTCCTTTTTCATGGCTTTATCAACATTATTGCGATTCACGAATGGATATTTTTAGGTTCCAAACCAGAACTGGATGAATTATTACTATTCTGTTTTGTCTACAGTATTACTACAGTTGCTTCATTTCTACAGTACAATTTGTTTTTCTTTGAATCTTTATATTTCTTTGTGTACTTGAAGGCGATCTTAGAAGAGTTCCCAGTGCTCAAAGGATTAATGATACAACTCTTATTTTTCAGATTCTGAATTTTCCACTCAAGATCTGAGCCTTTGAAGATATTTTACAATGATTCAAGGATTCAGATGAAATTGCTAATGGACAGAACACATGGAATCATTTTTATAATCAGATGAGAATCTTTTAGACTTTAGAATTTAAAGATGCTATTATTTAGTGTTGTTTTTGTTTCTACATAGGTGCGGCCGTATTATGCTTTTCTACCTGGGATTGGGGAAAATGTGGAATAGTAATAGGAAATGAAGTAGCGGAGAAAGAAACCTCTCAGGAAAATGAAAAAAAAAAAGAAAACCAGGTGAAAGGAAAAAATTGATATATATTAATATAAAGAGAGGGAAAGGAAAAGAAAGATAGGGAGAACCGGGCTTGCAAAAAAAATGAAAAAAGTTTAAATGGTATTAAAAGGTGTAACAATTGTGATAAATTCAAAGAGAGAGAGAGAGAGAGAGAGAGAGAGAGAGAGAGAGAGAGAGAGAGAGAGTAACAAAATAAAAGGTAGAAAATTTATGTCTATTCAGTATTTGTTGCATATGAAACTTATGCATGTTTACTTTACTTTTGAATAAAAAGCAAACAACGGAAATTTAACGGGATAATGAAGTGAATGAGAAGATACAAAACAAAAAGAGAGGAGAAGAAACATGGGATAATGGATAATTTGAGTTGCCAGCTCCCATACAATTTTCCAAGGCTCCAGCTAGACATAATCTTAATAATAATAATAATAATAATAATAATAATAATAATAGATTGACAAACAAACACTTGGAGTGCAATCGGCCCGATACCTCCCCTTTTGCGCACGAGTGCAGCCATGAATGGGTTGTGATATATTTTGTCGTATCTTAGGATAAGGACATCGTGATGGTTGGGCAGATGACAAGACAGAGATACCAAGACCCGGCAGGGGAGATCATAGAAATATACCAAGTAGCAACTCTAGTTGTCCTTTTTGTACTTGGCACACCCAGAACTATTTCAAGAAACCTTTCTGCCTTATGGATATCTGATTATTGGGAGTGCACAGGTGGCAACACAGTTTGGAACAGCTCATATATCGAGGAAAGTGTTGTGTCTCTAAACTGAGGGTAAGAACTGAGATAAAATATAGCGAATCAATCAATTAATAATAATAATAAATAATATTAATAATAATTTGTATTTTCCATGTCAGGTTATAGGTAGAAATCAAGTGCTTTCAATAATTGTTGAAAAAATTGACATTGTGTCGTCTGATGACACTCATTCTTTCCTCAATCTTCGCTGTTTCTTGTTTATTGCCCTCGCCCTGTTCTTGTTTTGGTAAAAACGGAGAAGGTTCCAATAAATAAATGAGTCAGTTTCTTGAACAATAGGTCGACTAAATCCAGAAGCGGACAAAGGATTTACGTGTCCTCCTCTTCCTCCTGTCAACAGCACGGACTTTTCTTTAACTGTTTTTGTTTTCAATAAACTGTGAGTCCCGAGATTGAAAAGATTTTATATTGTATGAAGGAACGAAAGTGAATAGGCGTATCTTTATTCCGAGGCAGTAAATCAAAGAAATTCGCAATTCTATTCTCAATCCTAGGATTTAAAAAAGCCTAATGTATTGTTTATCTTTATGCTTTTATAACAAATTTAAAATCAGATCAAATCTTTACAAAATTATGATCGCAAATGATCGTCTGCTAGAGAAAGAATTGAGTAAGTACAATTAACATAGTGACACAGAAATGGTATGTCAGATAATTGTATCCTCAATGAAGTGTCATTTAGTAATGAAATTCCTATTTATCAAGAATCAATTCAGTTTTTGTTTTTAGTGAAATTCAAACTTTATAATTCTGGTAAAATTGTACAATAGGCAATGCGACCTGTAATAATCTTTGTTCATCCAAAATGATTTTCACATTACGATAAATTAAGTACTACAGATTTTTTTTTAATATTAAATTTCATGAAAGTTAATAGGGGGTTCAGATTGCTATGTAAATTCATTGCAAATTGAACCCCTTATGTTCGCGAAAACACAATATGCGCATAGAACGTGATTTTTAGAAATTTTTAGAAAAAAATAATGTTAAAAAAATATCGTAATCTAAATGCAAAAAGAAGTCCAGCTTATGAATTTCAAATATTTTTTAGTTTTAAAAAATCATTTGCTATGAGCATATTTTGTTTTGGCTTATATAGGTGATCAATTTACAACGAATCACATTTCATGAAATTACGAAAGAAATTATTATTATTGCCTACTTAATAACTCTCATTACTTTTCATTTAATCTACCAACCCAACTGAAATTAGTTCGAATCTTAAGTAAAATCCGGTGCCATTTTTTTATATATAAAATTTTCTTTTGAGTTGCAAGCATAGTTCATCAAAATTGACGAGTCGAATTCAATAGCATCGGAAAAAAAAACACAATGATGTCCATTTTAGAAATTGTTACGATCGATACAAAATTCTAATTAGCAATTTATTTTTCTAATATGAGCAAGTCCGGCAAATACTCCAAGGAAATAAAAAACGATAGAAATATCCAAAATTGGTTGTATTTCATTCATTAACAATTCTAGTGTATCGTCAGCATTTAGTACGCTTGCATTCTTGTAAAATTTATAGAGATTTTTAGATGTTAACGCAAAATGCTACCATTCCAACAAAGTGGCGGTTTACAATCCTCGATGATACTTCAAAATGGAAGCATTCCGTGGTGAGGTCACATGGCAAGAATAATGCTTGCTTCCATTGGCTATTTTCAAATTAAATTTGATCCTTAAATTATCTTTCGTGCGTCAACGACTTCAGACTTGGCGTGATGCACTGCAAATTGGCTGATGATAGAAAATGGCGGCTTTTTACCAAAGGATCCGATGGAAAGTAACAACTGATGAGTAGAAGCTAAAATGCTGTGAATGGCAAAATGTATTTTGATGAGACAACGATTTCGTGGAAAATCATCAGGATTTCATTTCAATGTTTAACGTATTTATTGCCAGGATTTCTTTCCAATGTTTGCCATAATTTACTTTCTTTAATAAAAAAAACTCGTAGATGAATCACACACACACGCACTAATAAAGTATTGATATTATGAAAATAAAATAATAAACTTAATATGTGTGTGTGTGTGTGTGTGTGTGTGTGTGTGTGTGTGTGATAGAAAATATTGTTTTTAGCTATGATATAACTATAGGTTAAATGGCTCACCATCAGGGATAGAACGTATATAAATATAGAAGTGGAGTACAAAGGTTTCCAAAATGTCCATTATCCCAAGCGCTTTCGGCCACTTCTTTAGCCACACCATTGAGTAGACGCCTCACATGTCACTTATCAGATCAAAGTTCTATAAAAAAAAAAAGAAGCAAAATCTGTATCTACCCACAATTTACAAGAATCCTTAACAAAAATTCTGGTCGAAAACACTAAAGTTCTATATAAATCACATTACCGAAGCATCTTCCGATAAGAGAGGCCCTGCATATTAGACATCTCTCTCCTACTATCAACCACACCTTATTTAACAGTGGGAACGGAGTATTAATTTTTTTTTAAATTAGGAAGACGCTCTCTCTTTTTCTCTCTCTCTCACTCTTACTCTCTCTCTCTCTCTCTCTCTCTCTCTCTCTCTCTCTCTATATATATATATATATATATATATATATATATATATATATATATATATATATATATGTAAGCAAATATGTGGATGTAGATCCGACGGTATGATGAAAATGTGGAAAAGACAAAGCAAAATCCGAATATGTGAGTTTACTGTTTTTTATTTTGTTTTTGTTTTTTTGTTTTTCTGTCGACGTCAGACGTTTCGGTCAAATAGACGTTCTTCAGGACATGGTTAATGGAGACATATTTATATTAAGTTTAAGTTAAATGAAGAGACGATATATACAGGACTAGTCAGAAACAGAAAAACTGAAATTCTAAAGTCAGAGTATCCGAGACAATTAATACTCGGCGCTAAGCATAAAGCCTTGAAAATTCATAAAGTTCGTTCATCAGTGCAAAATGACATCCCGACTACTACTACTACATCTAAGGTAGGGAGAGACACACTTTCAGCTGCCCGTGATAATCCTATTGGCCGCATCTTTCTACCGAATAACCCTCTGACCGAACACATCTCCAACAATCTAAACGCGCTAAAAATTAAAACTACTACATTACCCACTAAAACTATTCGCAGTATATTAAATAATACCAGCAGACAGCATATTACATCCGATGCTTGCGTCTATCAGGTACCATGCAGAGACTGCAACTTGAGTTATGTAGGCGAGACAGGGAGGTCCATAAAATCTCGCATTTCCGAACATAAACGAGATATTCGCCTCGGTAATTTAAGTAGTGATTTGTTTGTACACATAGCCAAATCTGATCACAATTTTGATTTCGACTCTGTGAAGATTTTAAAATATATCCACAATAAAAACCATAGGCAGATTTACGAGGCTGGCATGATATCCACTTCACGTACAATAAACACCAGACAGGGTTTCTTTAATATATCAACATTCCTAGCAAGATTAATGATTGACAAACGTACCGATAAGCTATAGTTTTAAATAGGTTCCCCCACTTTCCACTTAGGATAAAATCTCTTCCCTGGGAGCAGGTTTTCGCAGCGCCGCCCACGCGGCGCCAGCGTATCCGAATCCAAGAAAGAATACTCTGACTTTAGAATTTCAGTTTTTCTGTTTCTGACTAGTCCTGTATATATCGTCTCTTCATTTAACTTAAACTTAATATAAATATGTCTCCATTAACCATGTCCTGAAGAACGTCTATTTGACCGAAACGTCTGACGTCGACAGAAAAACAAAAAACAAAATAAAAAACAGTAAACTCACATATTCGGATTTTGCTTTGTCTTTTCCACATTTTCATCATATATATATATATATATATATATATATATATATATATATATATATATATATATATATATATATATGGAGAGAGAGAGAGATTGTATAATAAAACAAACTATAATATGATCGCTCGATGTAAAATATAAAAAATATTAAAGCAGAACCAACATAATAAACATGAACAAAATAATACTCAGATATTTACTAGCTTTCCGCTTTCCGCGACTGAAAGTTTCATATGGATACCGAGATGGTAATACGGTTGTACCACAATTTTCAGGCAGTACAAGTGACGAGATATTCAATTCATTATTTCCCAGGAGATAATTTGTAAGATTACTGATTACCTCACTTATTTGCTAAGGAACTTCTGCTAACGACCGCTCACTGGTTTTCCAAAAAGCAGTATAACAGAAAAGACCAAGTAGTCTTTCTCTTTTTCCCTCTTTTAACAATAGTGATAGGATGTGTTTTCGTCTTCCTTCATAGGGAGGATTTTGGTCACCAGAAAACCTAAGGTTACAGTGAACACAACGCAGAAACTACACTATATAAGATATTCTAGTTTTACTGGACAATGACTTTACACACAAATAAGGAAAACACTTTCATTCACTTTGGTATAATTTAGTCTGCTAAGACAATAAAAATATTGTTGTTAATTGTACAATATTGCTTCTAATCTCCTTCCTATTTGAGCAAAGTCCCATGCATCTAATCAACTAATATTGCTACACTATCTCATCAAATAGCCATCTTCAACACGCCACAATCCTGTAACTTAAAATGATAATATTGGCTATAAATTTCAAGGTCTACTGTAAATAGTTGATTTGAAATCGCATTCTTTTGCATCATTCTCTTTTTCTAATCTTTATTTTATTTCTCTATGTGTAGACGAATTGTTGCAGTATTATTCTCATATGTATTGTCATTTTCATTAATACTCCTCTTTCATAGATTACAGATTGAAGACTGCTGCGTGTTCTTCTGAGTTAAATGATTTTTCATATTCGAAAGGTAAATAAAATGGTTTGTTGTATTCTGTTGTTTTTTCAAACTGTTGATCTGTTTGTAAATGTTATATTGTTGAGTTTTTTTTTAATGTCATGTTTATTCCTGATGAAAACGCTCTTTGGATCTGCACATATTCCTCTACTAATCTGTTAATTACCATTGATAAATTCTTGAAGAAGATAGTGAAGTGGTTTTCCGTTGATTTTGCCATGGTTTTTGAAATTTCTTTCATCTAGACTGGATGCCACCAAAAGCAACAGATTCTACGCTGCTTTTAAACAGTAGGAGAGAGAGAGAGAGAAGAGATGCGTTTCTCACAACCTTTCAGTGTCCGCTTTTATATTTAACATACGCTCTATACCCGATATTGAGTGTTTTCACCGATAAATATAGCATACCTTAAAACCGTATTTTTATCATATATATATATATATGTATATATATATATATGTATATATATATATATACACGCACACACATATACATATATACACGCACACACATATACACGCACACACACACACACACATATATATATATATATATATATATATATATATATATATATATATATGACTTAACGATCATGCGCGTATTTACTCGCACTAATGTAACAAATTTAAAATTCCCATCATCCTTCGTTTATGCGCATGTGTAGTTGCACAAACGTAACAAATTTAGTCCAATGAAGTCCTAAAGGATGAAATTTGTTGTCACAAGAAAACATTTTTCCATTTTCTCATATATATATATATATATATATATATATATATATATATATATATATATATATATATGTAATATTCTTTAATTCTGCTTAAATTCGTTTTGCTAATGTATTTCATTGTTATTTTTTTTGCTTTTCATTCTCACGTATTTTTTTATTTTTTTTCTCTTTCAATTTTCCTCATTTTATTTTACTCTTTTTCTTCCCCACCCCGAGAAATGATGAGACAGCCCCCCCCCTCCTGCAAGTAAAAATAATCGAAATACTTTTTTTTTCTGAACAATTGACTGTATTTCATTGCGTGTTCAACTTTGCAACTTGATTTTCTTCTTTACTCGACCCCGCTCTCCATTTCTACACCTGCATATTGTTTTTAATCCCACGTTTTTCTTCAGATTACATCTGCCCAGGTACCACGTCGTGCTCAGACAGAGTCATTCACCACCCTTCTCTCCTTACCCGATTCACACCCAAAACACAATTGGCTAAAAACGTGTTCCTCCCAAAGATTTTCAAATTTACAAGTCAATCCCACCGCTTAAACTACTTCAAGATTTAATGCCAAATGGAAAGAGAAATACAGAAATTGGATCTCATGTCACAGCGCCTGATAACTTGGTTTCCTTCACAGCAAGCCAAACGCGTTTATATACTCACAAAATACTGACAATATTTACCTTTTCAAATCGACTTTTGTCTACCTTAGGATTAGCAGAAGTAAACATTTCAAGCAACATAAAAGAAGGATTTAATTTGAAAAGATTTCGTTTTTATTTCGGAACAGAAAAAACAAAAATGATTTCTGTTTTTATGTTACACTGACTTTCTACGTCCCTAAGTCGATCCGAAGGAAAAAAAAATGAAACATTGATTTCGGAACGAGAGACATATGAAGTAAAAAAGAGCGAAACAAAAATTGAGAAAATTTTGCTCTGAAGGACGAGAAAACGGGAATTTTTATTTTTATTTTCTGCACAGAAGCGGGAATGTACTTTGAAATGCAGATCGAACTAATGCCCCGGACCAAATGAGAGAAATCGAATAATCGACAGGAGAATAAAAAAGCACAACCTTGATCATCAATTACATTTCACCTGCAGTATTTGGTGTATCATTAAAAGTACATTATTATATAGAAAAGCTGACTTTTGAAAACCACTGAAAGAACGAATGTAATAAATGAAAAGTCGATTGATAATGAACGAAGAAACATGAAAATAGATTGTCGAAAAACGACAGAAAAGTAAAAATACGATTAATTGGTTTGTTTGAAGATTCCAGTTTTATACAAAGAAACCATTAATAAACATTTCCACTAAAAGAAAAACATGACTGTCCAAAAATCGTCTAAAGAAAATTAAAGAAAAAAATAATCGAAGAGGTAGCGAAACATGGCGAATGATGACTTTTTCCAAATAAATCATTTTGACTTACATCGTGAAACTGTAATATTCACCCAAAGATAATCGATAAGACGAATGAAATGGAAAGTCTTTGATAAGATTCAAGAAAAAGTAAGATTTTCTCTGACACCGATGTTATCTTTCCAAACTGCTCAGTGGAAAGAAAAATATAGATTTCGTGAACTCAACGTTTAATGGTTTGTAAAAGAAAAATTTATGGATTTTAATAATCGAAGATAAAATCATTTTGAAATCAACCAGAAGAAAAATAATAAGGATGAAAATTAAATGGAAAGATGAAAATTAAATGGAAATCGGTTTAAAAGCATCAAAAGTACAACTCGTTTATAAATACTAAACTTTCATCATTAATAAATGCAAAACTTTCCAATAACTTTGTTTTTTACGCCCAAAAAACATTTTCGGTGATGCTTTATGTTTATGCTTTAATTTCGACAAAATGGAAATATTCGAAGTGATTTTCCCGAATCATAGCGTTTTTGAGAATCAAAATGACTACGTCCTTTAAAATACTGATTGATTTTTTCTTCATTTTGGGAGGCGAACATATTTCACTAAAACGTATTTTATAATTATCAAAAAATAAGAGTAATATGTCTATATGTTATTTGACATAAGTAGTGACGATGAAGAACAATTCTAAATTGTTTCTTAACGCTGATATACAAACAATCTAGTTGTGTAGAAAAAACAGTTTGAACCTCGTCACAACGAAGAAGAAAGACGAGGATAAACGCAAGTTTCAAAATACTAAAAGGGGTTTTGAAAACAATCACATATATTCTGAATTTTAAATAGTTGGAAATCAAATAAGACAATTATTTTGCTTTAAACTGAAATATTTTTTCATGTTACATATTATGCATTTTGTTTTCTCTGAAAAGTGAATCCCATTCAGAAAATGTTTAACATAACGAAAGAAGGGGAGGAAATGAAACTAATGAAACTAAAAAGTTCAAGAAAATAAAAATGAACATTTTCCTAATGTTTCCGTTGGTAGAAAATCGTTCTCAGGCTTTAAAATAAAAACCAAAATACTCTAGGAAGCGACAAAGAACAGATACAAGGATACGCATTCTTAGAAAAGCCATCTTTTCAGCTTTCGTCCTAATGAATATTTCTAATCAAATATGAGACGATTTTTTTAATATGTGAAGAATCAGATCTTTCTGAGTATTATTGTATCAAGTATAAAGTATATTGTTTGAACTGAATGAGACAAAAAGTGAATGATTATTGAACGTTTATGAGAAGAAAACACAAGGATAAGTATCAGATAATGAGATAAGAAACAAAATGAAAATGATTTCCTCCCCCAAAAAATTGGTTTACCGCTGATGAAAACTGAAATGTTATTCCGTAATAAATCTGACTTAAAATTAAAAACAAAAAAACAAAAATACGAAAAAAAAGAAAACTGTTTTGAAATAACACTTCAATATTCGCAATTGATTATTAGGGATCTGGAACAACCAAGAGAAATTTTCAGCTGTGATATCCTCTCCAAAGTGCAACAGACTGATTTGTTATATTCAGTGATTGGCATCTCCACGTGAAAAAAGGAAGAAAACATTCTAAAGACAAGTAACAAAAAGAATCGTCTCCCAAGCAAGTGAATCCCCCAAATAGAATACGTTATAAATCCGAGAGCCATGATCTATCACAGTATTTTATCAGAGGAAATAAATCCACGAACATCGCAATTGGAATAAGTAATCTCAAAATAAAATAAAAAAACAAATAATTCCATCTGATCAGAGATTTATCCTGTAATAACCCGGAGTGGAAAGAATTACATTTTAACAGAATGAATTTCCTCATTTCATTGAAAGTTTTACAATTTACCTAACCATGAATATTTCTGCTTAAAAAATGTCAATCTATGCAAAAAGCTAAACAACAATGGAGAAAAACACACACACACACAAACACACATTTAAGTGATATTGCTTTTTGTTTTTGTTTTTACAACGAATCATTGACAACTTCTTTCTTTATTCTTCCTTGAATTTGCTCAAATCGGCTGAATTTAACAGTAATATTAAAAAGCATATTATTTTATAAAAAGCATAAATGAAATTCAGTGAAAAATTATTTTGGAAAGACATCCATTTTATAGCATAAGAAAGCTACTTAAATGTACTAAATAAAGTTAAATACTAAATTGGCGAAATCTATTTTAAGACAAGGACAGAAAGAAAAGAACATTTTTGACCGAACCCAAATGATCTTGTTCGAATAAAGATTCATTTTTTTACAATTGAAGAAATGATATCCTTAAAGCAAGATTATCTTTTACCATGAAATTATTGATACAAAAATATCTGAAGAACGAATATAGATAATTCTCGTTCTCTTAAGCAAATACGCAGACATTTATATGTAAACCTTTATTGATGTAAACGTTCTGACAAACTAAAAGCAATTTCCTAATCTATCGATAGTTTACGAATATTTTTCCCTTATATCTTTTTAACTGAATCGTTATTACAAGTTACGAACTGCCTCTCAGCAGAAAGTTTCTGATAAATTTACATTTTAGTTTTGATGCAAAATAAAAATATCTCATATTTAAATTGAAAAAGGAAAACTTTTAAAAAACTTCGAAGTATTAAAGTATTTTGTATTAAATCAAATATTTTACAAGTGCCTTCATCTGTTGTAAAATTTTCAACAAAAATCTTAGATTGAAAGAAAGAAGCAGAAATTTTCTAAAAAGTTTAAGAAAAACGTAAAATATATCTAGCAAGTAAAATACTTTACAAAGGATCCACGGAGTTTGACGAATGCATACCTGATAAATATAAGAAGTCATTAATAAAAATGTATTTTTTTCTGAATGAAGCCAGAAGAAAAAGAAATAATGTCAGGTATTTAGTAGTTTATGTTGCGGGTGACAATTTCAAAGAACTTTCAAACAACTTCACTAATCATACATAAAACAAAACTTCAGTTCAAATCTAATCTTAAGAAAAATCACGCAACAAAGGAACAAGGAAGATTATTTTCATGTGATTCTTTTTGCTTCTTTCTGTTTTACTTTATAACCAAATTTAGACAAAACACCATTTGCTGCTATCAACGTCGGAATATTGAAAGCTTAATAGAAAAAAAATTAAAACTTTGATTATTTTTTTAATTAATCTTTAATTGATAATTGTTAGAAATTTTATTGCTTGGCTATGTCATCCGGAACTAATTCAAGTGTCTCCGAAGGTTCTGGACCAACAGGCGTCGGCGCGAGGGGCAAAACACAATCGATGGCGGCCAACTTCGATCACTATATCAAAGAGAGTACACGAAGCTTAAAAGAATGTCGTATCAAGAACTCAGCTCGTCGTAATTCGCTTCAAAAGAAAACACAAGGAATCGAACGGGAATTCAAGATTTCCTCATCGCAACTCGACAAGAAGGAAAAGAAACTACGACAAAAATATCACCAACTTCAAGCCGATCAAAAATTCTGTTCTTCCTCTCATTGTCTACAAGGTAAGTAATATTGCTTTAGCATTTTCGAAAAGTTACAATTTGAATGATCACCTGTTGAGGCAAAAGATACAATTTTTTTTTATTATTGGACATTCATCTAAAGCAATGATAGAATGGAGAAATTGCATTTTTATGCTTGCATAGAAAGCTATGAATACTGAATATTTTATCTGGAAATGCACACACACTCGCTCGCTCACACGCAGGCACAGATATATATCCATGTGTCCGAGCATGCATACGTACGCATTTGTAATCCTATTTTGGTGTTGAGACTGTATGTAGCGAAGTTCTTTCAACAAGGGGAGATAAGCAGGTGTGTTCTTGGCTCTATTCAGATCGTCCGTCTGTGTCGTCAAATGGAATAACATTTCTTCACACATGCATACACACATATAAATCTATTAGTCTGTGCCTTACATCACTACATTGCTTGTGGGTCCTGTGATGACTAATTTCGGCCAACATGGCCATCATCAGGAGAAAAATTCTACAGAAATGAATGTCTTGATGGAGAAAATGAACTTTTGTCTGTAGCTTTCATTTGTTTTTTTTTAGTTTTTTTATGTTTTATCATGACTTTTGCTCAGTCCTTGTGTTGGTCAAACAGTCTCTTTTAAGTTGTTATTTGAGATAAGAGCTGGATGGATTCATGCTGCTCTGAATTTCCTTGGTCAGTTTGTTAGTTTTATTGGTTCCTGGAGAGGGGATGTGTCTCTGTTAAGTGTGTGTGTGTGTGTGTGTGTGTGTGTGTGTATTATTTGGTTCTTAGGGAGGGAGTGAGTATGATGTGTGTAAGTGTGTATATACGCGTGGGTGTGTGTATAAGTGTGTGGGCTCAACTCCTCCGTAAGCATGTCTGTCTTGTGGGGTGAGAAATGTGGGTAGGTTTTGATTTGTAGGGTTATATATTAATACTATCTATGTTGTTAAATTTATGGTTAAGCCCGGCTGAATAATGCGTTTTTAAACGTTGTATCCACTTATTTTAATGGAACTCTAAAATCTTTCTAATGTTATCTGCTCTGGACTTTTCTATTCTCCCAATTATAGTGAATTTGGCATGGGTTTTAAAATCGTGTTTTTCTAGGCGGAAATGTTGTTCTACGGGTAACAATCTTTCATAGGTAGTCGACTTAATTCGATTGCAATAATTATTAATTCTGTAGTGAAAGGGCCATTCAGATTTTCCTACATATTGTTTCTGGCATAGTGTGCATTCTAGGAAGTAAATTATGTTATGACTTCTACAGTTAGAGTCGTAGTAGATTTTGAAAGTAGATTTTGAGACTGAGCTAGTGAATGAATTCGTGTGTTTAATGTGGTTGCAGCATAAGCTTCTTGCGATGGTTGGGAAAATCCTGTTGTTTTTTATGTTGGTTTATTACGGATTACCTTGTCCCCTGAAATGTGGTTACTACCTATGATTTCTTTTAGATTTTTAGGTCTACGATATGATAGAAGACCGGGTTCCTCAAACAATTTTTAGGTCTGGTTTGAGATGTAGTATTTCCCAGCGACTTTTGATTATTTGGGATAGTAGAGACAGAGTGGGGTTGAAAGTAGTTACTAGAGGGATGCGGCTGGGTTTATTTTTAATCTTGTAAATTAGGGTGTCTTCTCTAGGTGTGGAAATTGCTTTATTTATTTGTTCCCTGATTAGGTGTTGTTTATAGCCCCGTGTTGTGAATTGATGCTCCAGATTTTCAATGTGTTTATTTAGTTCTTCATTGTTGGAACATATCCTTCTGATTCTAAGTGCTTGTGAATAGGGAAGGTTCTCTTTGAGATGTTTAGGGTGGGAAGACTTAAAGTGTAGATAGTTGTGGGTGTCGGTGATTTTAGTGTGTAGTGTCGTTTGTAGTTTCCTGTTTTCATCTATGTAAATGCAGGTGTCTAAAAATGTTACCGATCTTGTGGATTTTTCATAGTCAAACTTAATTGAGTCGTGCGCTGTGTTTAGGGTCATGAGGAATTGGATAAGTTTGTCGTCACTCCCCGTGTATACAAAGGATATATCATCGATATATCTTGCATAGAATACGCAGTCGCTACCGATGAGGGGATAGATATGGATCTCATCAAATTTTCCCATGAATATTGTTGCATATGATGGAGCTGCAATGGTATGTATATGTGTGTGTGTCTGTGTCTGTGTATGTGTATATGTGTGTGCGTATTTAGGCAACAAGTATATATATATATATATATATATATATATATATATATATATATATCAAGTATGTGGTGTAGTTCAATTTACATTACATGAATCATTCATACAAAAAGCAGATAGTGAAGTTAATGATATAAATGGCAAGAATCACTCTCGCAAATAATTTTTACAGGTTCGAGGTTAATGTATTTTATTAAAAATTGTTTGCGAGTGTGATTCTTGGCATTTATATCATTAACTTCACTATCTATGAATGATTCATGCAATATATATATATATATATATATATATATATATATATATATATATATATATATATCGGCAACAAGTGTTCATCTAAACAAGTTTGATTAAAAAGCACCGACAAGGTCTGTTTGTTTAATTTCTTTATTAGATTTTTCCAATTTTCCGATAAAGTGTTGAGTCTTGTGCATAAACTGACCGATGTTCATATTTTGCTGTTTTTGTTCAGATATTTTATACTTTCATTGTCATTATGAAGAAATAACGTTGTAACTGTGTGGTAGTTAGAATTTCTTTGTTTCTATCTTGTATTCTTTGAGAAGCTGAACTTTTGTAATGGTTTCGCGTGACGTCATGTATAACGGCTATTGCGAACGAGGCTGCACATAAAGAATTTTATTTATCTCTTTTTTTTATCTTTTAATTTTTATTTATTTACTTATATTTCATATAATACTAATAAAACTTTTGCACACATTAATTATATGCACTTCAGATTATTTTTCCCTGTGGTGAATGATATTTTATTTAATATGCGCTGTTTATTTTGTATAATTATGGCTTCTAGAGTTTTCAGTCTTTCCTTGCATTGGGTGCTGTAGAGTATTTTAGTGTTATCTACTTTGTCTTATGTTGATAATAACACTTTGGTCATTCATGATGTTCTGGTCTATGAGTGCACGGATTGCACTGATTTTCGATAGGCGACTGGTTAATCTGCGAGACAGTGTGTGCATGTGTGCCAAATATATGTATTTAATGTTATTTTTTAATCATTAGCGTTGGAGATGCAATCTCCCAGGAGACATAGTAATTCATAGATCATATTATTTTTAAATAGGGGATTTATGAGGCCCGATTTATGAGGTTCGTATTGCCTAAGTGAGATGTTTTAAGCTTTTTGTAGTAGATGATAAATGGTAGGTGTTTGTTAGGATCAGTGAGTGGTATGTACCGGCGAACAATGTTTTTAATAGCTTCTTCATCCTGCTTATAATTAGCGTGCGTTTGGGTACCATAGAATAATGGCGCATTTAGGCTGGAGATGGCAATTTGGTCCTAGATCTGGTCAAATCAGGTATTTACCTTGACCAAGTCCCTCAGAGGACGAAATTCGTCGGTTTAGATAAGGTTTCATTTTCTCTTTATTCATATTGTCATTTTACAGATATAATCATAATCTATCTGAAATTATTATTACTTCTAATATATATATATATATATATATATATATATATATATATATATATATATGTGTGTGTGTGTGTGTGTGTGTGTGTGTGTTTGTTTAGTTGAATAATCTAGGCATATTTTGTCTATTTATTTTATTTAATCATTTCAAATTCATGGATCAAATTCTTAATATTGAATTTAAACTCATTAAGGAAGGCGCCGTAGTTTTTCTCATTCCTTTTATTTTCCATGGGTAAATAGAATGATAAAAACGATATTTTATCACTCTCACACACACACAAACACACACACACACACACACATACATACATATATATATATATATATATATATATATATATATGTGTGTGTGTGTGTGTGTGTGTGTGTGTGTGTGTGTGTGTGTGTGTGTAATTCGTATCAAGTATCTAGCTTGTACGGATCTGTAATGTGTGGGTCTGGCCAAATGATATTTTATAACGGCAATTCATCACAGAAGTTTCGTCAGGATTTCCAAAGAGTAAAACCGAAACGAAAAGAGTTTCAGTGAACAACGTTTCTCCCAGTGGACGCCTCTTTAATCTTATAAATTGTGTCGTCGTTCTACGAACGAAATCGACATTCTCACCAAACGTCTCCTCTTTACGAAAAGGGATCTTGATAAAGAATAGAATATATTTTGAGAGATGCTGTCGGCAAAATGTCGCAATGTTTTAAGATTTATGTCGTGTGCTGAGAGTCGAACGAAAAGAGTCGATCGTCGTATGCAAATATTCAAATTTACTCCACAAGGTTTGCATTGACCGTTATTCTCAATACAAATATAGATAAATTTAATATTCTCTTTTATTTTCTAAAAATATATCAGCAAATAGACTCGACTGAAACATCCGCCCCCAACTCTCTTTCGTTTACGCCTAAATATATTCCAGTCATCTTTTCTTTGTTTTTGTCTGAACGCATTTCTGCATCGCATTCTTCTGTTGACTTTTACTTGTGTCGAATACAAAATCCCAGCTGAAGAATTCAGATGGCAGGACCAAATTAGTGGAACTTGCTTCAGGGCAAAACAATAAAAGAAAGAAACTTCTAATAAGTAACAGATCCGACAAAGATGTTGTATTTGGTTGTGTTCTCGAATAATATAAAGTGATCCAAAATAGCAAGATTATTAATTTAAGGTTGTCTATAGAAACTTCTCTTATATGCCTGATGATTACATATAACATTGAGTAGCATCTGATGGTAAGAAATAAGGCTATACTTGTGTTAACACGCACACGCACACACGCACACACGCACACACAAGCAATCAAAGAAGAAATCTGCAGAAGACTTTTTATATCACGAAAATGCAGCATCAAAGGTATGAAATGAGCAATTGCGCGCGACCTCCGTACAACCCCAATCACGCACCATCAGACTGGGTTCATTTTGAGGAAATTAAGGATCAAATTATTTTATCCGATGATGAAGTAGATGTGCACAACTTGATCAAAAATAAACAAGAAACTTTCTTCATGAATGGGTGATAAAAAATGACCAGAACTTTTTTTTGGGGGGATAGTTGCACTAAATAGTAATTATGCTGAAAAACATACTAATTTGGAAGAAAAATATATTTACTTAATTTCAATAGCAGTTTCATTATTCTTCCTAGACTAAAACCAGTCTTATCGACATGAAATGATTTGTCAATCAACCCTCGCAAGCATATACACCCCTGATCAAAATCTTAAGACCAGATACAAAACTTAACGTTGGATAGGCCGTATAATACGCCATATATATGATAGTAATATATATGATAGGCCGTATAATAGGCCATATAAAGGGTTAACTTATATACTGTGCTGAATTAGCTGTATAATAGGCCGTATATATATATATATATATATATATATATATATATATATATATATATATATATATATATATATATATATATATATATATATGATAGTATTATATATGATAGGCCGTATAATAGAAGAGTCTAATTAATGAAACAGCTGACTCGATTTCTTGGCTCTTTTCAGAATAATATTAAAATATTGCATCTTTATTGTTTCTCATTCGTCTACTGATAGACTTTACAATGGTAAAGAAATAGCAGTTGGTATTTCCAATCATGAAAGGATATTTCATTAAAAATTCAATTGTGCTTATTGAGACTTCATTAAAATACGTGTATATTTTAATACGTTCATAAAGAAATTAATTTATACTCGTCCATTAATTTATACCAATCTATAAATGCGAATCTGTTTTCTGTTTACCTTAATCACCCCCATTCTTATATATTGTCTCTTATCTTCTTCAGTTGCTTCATATCTGTGTCTGGTTGTAGAGAAATGAATAGACAATATGTGCTTTATGCAGGAGGTTGTCATCTCTACATTTGCAAAGCAGTAATGATTTTTCACCCGGAAGAATCTGCGCTATACATTCTGCTATCATTCAAGCAATTAATCGATAGATGTATATGTGTGTATTTGTTAATGATAAATGATATGAATAATGCTTAGACATCAATCAATTAAATGATTTCATGCAAATTCGTTTCCTGCTATGAGTAGACATAAATCTCTTGTTTTTCTCTTACACTTGCGAGAATATAAAATATTTGCCTTTAACATAAACGTTTTGGTTGAACATTGTTTTGAAAAACTGATATTTCAGTGTTAACTCTCTCCCTTTTTTTCTCTTTCTATCTCTCTCTATATATATATATATTTTTTTTTTTTCATATATACAGGGGTTGGACAAAATAATTGAAACACTTGTTAAATTCAAAGAAAATTTATTTAATATGGAGTTGGTCCTCCTTTATCCTCAAATACAGCTTTAATACGTCTAGGAATGGAATCATACAGCTTCCTGACTTCATCCAGAGGAATTTTCAGTCATTCTTCCATTAACACCTGCTCTAGCTCTTTAAGACACGACGGTGGAGGATAGCAGCTTCTAACTTGTTGCTCCAAAATGCACCACAAATGTTCAATAATATTGATATCTGGAGATTGGGGAGGCCACTCCATGTGTTCTAGCTCACTTTCATGCTCTTCATACCAATTCTTAACCACTCGAGCGGTATGTATTGGAGCATTATCGTCTTGGAAGATGTAGTCACCATCAGGGAATAAAGTTTGGGCCATTGTTTGAATATGATTTCCCAAAATGTTCAGGTCATCTTTGCTGTTGATTCTACTGTGCAGGGCAACTATTGGACCTAGGCATTTCCATGATATGGCGGCCCAAACTATCACTAAACCACCTCCATGCTTCCCTGTTGGAAGAAGGCAGTCAGGGTTGTAAACTTCTTTGGGCTGCCTCCACACATAAATTCGCCCTGAATTTGGGAAAAGAGAAATACTGGACTCGTCTGAGAATATGACTTGCTTCCATTGGTCTGCAGACCAGGCATTGTGATCTCTGCACCACTTCAGGTAGTGTGTGTAGTAGTGCTGTGCATAGTGAGACTTCTATAGTGGGCTGTGCATAGTGTAGCGCTGTGTAGAACTCGATTACTCTGGGTCACTTTAACGATGGCTCAGTAGTAAGACTTTTCGTGTTACTAGAGTTTTTTGGACCAGCGTTACGAGCTAAGTGATTTTGTTGTAAAGTTTAATTTATTTTGTACTCATTTTGAACCCTTTTTTTCTTTTTTCAGTTTTGTTTTTTTATTTTTGTCTTTTCCTTTTCTGTGCTCTTACCCTCCCCCTATTTTACTTCAATTATTTGATTTTGTTTGTGCTTTTTTTTGTTTAATTTGATTTTGTTTGACGGGACTTTCGGTGCGTTTTTTTTTTTTTGGTTCATTCCGTTTTTGATTATTATTATTTGTTTTAATATTAAGTTTTCCTAAAAAGGAAAGAACAAAAACTGTTTCTCCGCTGTAATAGTATAGATTACTATTATGGCGGAGTTAACACAAACTCATACAGAAACACCGGAGACACCGGAAACACAACGACCGGTGATAAAAGAAAAAAACACCGCCTGGACGGAAAGCCGGCCCAAAAAAGATGCCGAATATTACGCGGGCATATGGAAAAAATACGAGGAGTACTTCAGGAAAGACGAAATCCTCACAACCAACGAAGCTTTCCACGAAGTTAACTTAAGAACCATCTCCCTACTGACGGCCGATATTAAAAGTCGGAAGTTGATTGGAGTCAGTAGGGAAACTATGGAAGAAGCCCTCAAGGGTTTAAACATTGTCCCAAAAATCTTGGCAAGAAGAACAAGAGCCATGTGGGACCTTTTAATGTCGACACAAGAAGAAGCCAAGAAACTCGCCGGATGCGTGTTAAACTCTAAAAACCTTAGGCTACAGACGGAATACATGGGCACTAGAAGGACTAACGTGACGGTCCATGGAGTGCCTGTGGACATATCAGAGGATCAACTGGGTGCCTTCTTTGCCCAATATGGCAGTGTAGATAAGGTGTCAGCAGTGGTGAGCAAAGCAGGAATTGCCACGGGTGACGTTATGATCGAAATAACAGTTAACCAGGAAAACTTCCAAAACATGCCCAACACTATTCTGTGCCGAACGAGACGCATGTTGGTAGTGGTAGAGGGGCGTAAACCATGCTGCTGGGTATGTGGCAAGCCGGGGCATATGGCCAAGGGGTGTCCCGGCAGGAACGTGACCCCTCAACCAGCGCCAGTAGCAGTAGCAGCAACCAAAGAAACAGCTTCAGCAACTTCAAAAACTGTAGAGGCCCCAGGTGAATGGAAAGAGGTGGTAGCCAAGGGTCGAAAACAAAAAGTGAGGCCCCCGTCGCCCCAGAAGGATACCCCGCAGCAACAGCAGCCTTTCAAGAAAACAACAGACAAAAAAAAGCAGCAACAAGCTCCAAAGAGTCCGGCAAAGCGAGAAATAAATATGGAAGTAGAAGAAGCCCCCCCAACTAGGACTTCTTCGTTAAAAAGGTGTCGAGAAGAGGAGGATGAAGAGAACCAAACCCCAAGGAAAAGAGATCCGGAACGCAGTAGTGAAGGAAGGAGCAGGGAGAAAACCAAGTCTGCCCCTTCTTCGCCAGTAAAAGAGAAAAAGGACACTCCAACAGATAGGAGTCTCCCCCCTTCCCTTTCGCGTCTCCCACTTCCCCCTAACACTCCCACACCCCCACACGCAACAACTCCCACAGCTTCAGAGGTAGCAACTCCCCAACCGCCCCAACCATCCACTTCTACACCGACCCCGTCACCTACTCCAACCCCACCACCCCCAGACAGGGGAAAAAAGAAAAAAAAATGTTCAATAAAGTGGAAGAGATTTGCAGGGTGGATAGAGAGTAGTGTGGAAAAAACCTCTCCTCCCGAAAGAAAGCCCTATTAGGACCCCTGTTCAAGCTGTCCTCCGTGGACAACAAGTCGGTGGAGGACCCTAGAAATTTTCCGAAAGCCCCGGGGGTTATTACTCTCATTAGATACACGGGGAAATACTTAAAAGTGTGGACTCATCTTTTTGAGGCCAGAGAGGCCTTTCCTGATATAAGAGTGACAGAACTGGGGTCTGATGACCTTATAAAATTACATTGCTTCTGCTCTGGGAGGGTCCCTGTACGTATCCATCCATCGTTATATAGGGCCCTAAAACTTACATACCCCACGGACGTTGGCGGGATTGTCTCGGAAGGACGGATGACGTCGGAGCTGGGCACGGGAAGCCTGGGACAAACCGTCGGGGTCCTGTCACCTGCAGATTTCCGCCCCGTATGTGTTTAGGTTGTTGCATTAACTCTCCTTTTTATTTGCAGGCCTGGAAATGTCTATTAAGATAGCCAGCTTGAATGTGAAGGGCTTGAGAGGTCGGAGTAAGGCTGCCCGCCTGCTTCGGGATCTCTTGTCCTTCGGTGTGGATGTTGCCGCGATCGAAGAGACCCACTTTGTTTGCACTTCCGATGCGTGTGTGCTGGAGGATGACTTTGTCATCCATTCAGCATATGGGAACCGGTTGGCCAGGGGAGTTTCTTTGTTGGTCAGACGTACTCTCGATGCGAAGGTGGACCTTGTGCATACCGATGCCGAGGGCCGGTTAATCGTGGCCGATATTGCCGTGAAAAGTGGTTCGTTTCGGGTCGTTGCGGTTTATGCGCCCAACGACCAGGAGGAGCGGGTTTCCTTTTTTCGGCGGTTGGGGCCGTTCCTAGTTGATTCTTCGCGCCCAGTTTTAATGGGGGACTGGAATGCCATCCTGAACCCCGAGTTAGACAGGGGGCGGGGCGCTAGCGGGTGTAGGGGTGATCGTAGCCTGGTTGATCTGATCGACGATTATGGTCTCGTCGATAGATACCGGGTCGATCATCCCAGGGGGAAAATGTGGACGTGGGCTCGTAGTTGGCCGTCTGTCAAGGAAGTTAGCTACCTTGACAGAATGTTAGTTCGTAGAGCCGACATAGACTTGCTAGATTGTCCCACGTTCCACTGGGAAGGCTATTCGGATCACAAACTTGTTTGTGCCCGGGTGGCGTTAGAACATAGGCCTAGAATGGCTGGCTACTGGAAGTTCAATCTGTCCTTACTGGACAGGCGGGACTTCCAGGAGCAGCTAACTAGTGTAGTGCAGCGGGAGCTAGTGGGGGCGGTTATCGGGAATAAGTGGTGGGAGCGACTTAAGGATAGAATTAGGTCTTTCACCACTGATTTCAGCAAACGGCTCGCTCTAGATAGAGCTGAAAAGGTGAAGACGCTTAAGGCTAATTTTTCCCGGGCGGAGGCTGGGGGGGATCCCCTAGAAATAGCCCTAGCTAGGGAGGCCCTGCAGCGTTCGAATAGCGAGCGCTACATGGGTCAGGTAATTAGGCATAAGTTAAGTAAGATGTCTTCTGAAGCTGTGAACCTGGGCGCAGATCTGCGTCGGGAAGAAGTCCGTCGAGGTGGTGATCGTTTCATTCGTCAAGTCGAAACCCCGGAGGGGCGTACTCTGCGGTCGACTGACGACGTGTGCGAGGCGTTTCGGCGGCATTTCGAGAGCCGGTTTACCAAGGAGCCTGGTCTCCGTGAGGAGGAGTTTCGCAGCTATTTGGCTGACTTTCCTCGGCTTGAGCCGACTGAAGCAGCTAGCTGCGAGGGAGAGATCACGGAGGGCGAAGTCTACGTGGCACTGAAGAAGGTCGGCAGAGGCAAGTCGCCCGGTCTGGATGGTTTGCCTTATGAATTGTACTTGAGGCTGTCGCACATCTTTGTTCCGATTTTGACAGCAGTGTTCAACAACTGGTTTCGGTCGGGGTCCATCCCCAATCGCATTTCCAGGGGTGTGATCACTCTGTTGAAAAAGGGCAAGGGTGTTGGGGGAAAACTAGATGATTATAGGCCCATAACTCTGCTAAACACAGAGTTAAAGATTATGGCCAAGATCCTGCAGGAGCGTTTGCAGTCAGTTGCCGAGTCTCTGTTGGGACCCGAGCAGACTTGTTCTGTGAGGGGCCGAACAATTCAGAGCAACCTGCATTTGATCCGCACGATCGTAGAGGGTGTAAAAGACGACGAAGAAGCCGCGCTGATCAATTTGGATCAGTCCAAGGCATTTGATAGGGTCGACCATCGCTACCTTGCTGCTGTCCTGCAGGCCGCCGGATTCGCACCCGACTTCTGCCGCTGGATTAGCCTCCTGTATCGCTCCCCCAGTGCTGTGGTACAGGTGAACGGAAAGTTGTCGGGCGCTTTTGTTCTGTCGAGGTCGGTTCGTCAGGGTTGTCCGCTGTCGCCTCTCCTTTATGCTTTGGCGTTGGAGCCTCTCCTGCGCCGGCTGAAGGACGAGGCGTGCAGTCCGGCCCTACGCGGGATCGCCGTTCCTGGAGGGTCTCGAGACAGGGTTTCCGCGTACGCCGATGACGTATCTGCTTTCGTGTCGTCCCTTAACGACATTGAGGCGGTACAGAAGGCGCTTGATCGGTACGAGAAGGTGACAGGGGCCAAGATAAACCGCGACAAGTCTTCCGGCTTGCGGTTAGGTGCCTGGAAGGGGCGTGATCTTCCAGGCCGCTTCGGTTGGACGGACGGTCCTGTCCGCATTCTTGGAGTGTGGTTTGGACCCGACCTCCAGCTGGAGAAGAATTGGTCTGAAGTACTAGCAAAGGTCGTTTCTGCCGGTAAGACTTGGAATCGACGGAGGTTGTCCGTAAAGGGCAGGGCGGAGGTGTGTGTTACATACATTTTCCCCCTGATTCTTTATCGATTGTCAGTACTTCCTCTCTGTAAGGCCCACATGAAGGCGCTCGAGCAGGCGCTATCCTCCATTTTATGGGGGGGAGGCGCGCACTGGGTCGACAGACGAGTCTGCACTAAACGTCCGTGTCATGGGGGGCTGGGAATGCCACACTTGAGGAGTCACATCCGTGCCTCTCGGTTGGCTTTCCTACGCCGCGCATTGACTAGAGGAGACCCGATTCTGGAGGGGATTGTTAGGGACGCCTTCCCTAGCCTTACCATCAATCCCCCCATCTCGAAGGCTGAGCGCCATTGTAAGTCTCGAGTTGAATCGCTTTTCCTCAGCGAGTGTCGGTCAGCCTTGAGGGCTATTCCGCGGTCCAGTGACCTTTCACGGCCTAGGAAGGTCTTCTATCGGGGATTAGTGGAGGGTCGCGCGAAGGATCCTCTACGTGATACGCTCGACTGTTCGGAGGAGGAGTATCGCTCCTACTGGTCTTGGGCGCCAGCGGCGGATTATCTCAGTAACCCTGAGTTTTCGCTTACCTGGCGATTGGCTCGGAATCGGCTGCCTCTCAACGACAAGGCTTTCATATGGGGCTTGGCGGATTTGCCAGACTGTGAACGGTGTGTCCTTGGATTAGAAGAAACGGCTTCGCACGCCTTCTACCATTGCCCTCGGGTCCGCCCCTTATGGGACCATGTCGGCGAGCTGACGGCTCGTCTCGCTCCCGAAGAACTCGTGTCCATTGATCGCGCATACGCGTGTGACAATGTGTCGCCCCTGTATTCCGGGGTGAAACGAATGGTGTTTCTAACGCTGCTAGCCACGGCTCGAATGGTGATATGGACGACGCGAAAGGAGGAAGTCTTGCGAGGCAATAGTCTTTCGCATCAGGATCTAATCCGATTCTTTGAGCATCAGCTCAAGATGAAGATTAGAACTGATAGAAAACGATTGCATTCGACAGTCTTCAGCAAAAGGTGGGTAAAAGAGGCGAGCTTGGTTCGTTTGAACGGGGTTAGCCTTGATTTTCTTTTCTAGGTCAACCAAAGTCACATCGGGGTGGTTTCCTGTGGAACCCTCCCCTCGGTTAGGTTAGACAAGCTTAAGTGTACCTAGTTAATATGAGTAAGTGTTGTTCCCGGCCTGTTTCCCGGCCATCATTTTAGTTATGATCCAAGTCGAGATTCCCAACCTCCCTAGTTTGTTTTGGCCTCCTTTTCATCTCAACTGGATCAGCCTTTTATTTCCCCATGTCCAAGTTATTTTATCTCTTTCCCACTCCCTTAGCGAGAGTGCTTCTTGATTTTGTCCTCTGGACAGAATACAGCGGCCTCTCTATTTTTGAGGGTTGGACGGGCCCTACTAACATAAATTATGTTTAGTTTAAAATTTGTTGAATTTTTGTTTGTTAATGGGTTCATCTCCCTCCCCTTTCATCTTGTCATTATTAGAATTTTAATGTATTGTATCATCATGCAATTTTTATGGTGTGGGGCGCGTTTTTATAGGTTCCCCTTGTAAGGTTGTGGTATGGAGGATTGAATGGTGACGGACGAGTTCTTGTGGTGAATGTGTCAATTGTAATGTATGAATGGGTCGTGAATCTGATTAGCTAGGTATAGGATAGTTAGTTACGACCAGCCTTTACCCCTCCCCTTTTTCGGCCTTGTGCCACAATTTCTGTATCTTCAGAAATAAATCAATTGTGATCTCTGCACCACTTCAGCCACTTCTGAATGTTGCGAGTGGAGAGAAAAGGTTTACTTACGGCGGCTCTTCCATGATATACAGATTTATGGAACTCATGACGAACAGTTTTAGTAGAAACTGGACTATTCAGATGATTATTCAACTCAACAGTCACTCTGGCCGCAATAGTCCGATGATTTTTTGCCACATTGCGTTTCAATGCACGTCGGTCCCTGTCAGTACGTTTGCAAGTCTGGCCCGAATTGCTACGGTTGCTGGAGGTTTTGCCCTGTTTCTCGAATTGCGTCATAGTTCATGATCTGGTAGCTCTTGAAAAACCAAACAGTTCAGCAACCTTAGTGATCGAAGCTCCTGCCTTAAGACCAGACACAAAAGCGTTAAAAAAATATAAAATACTGTTACTTTATTTAAAATATATTTGCGAAACATTTATATTTAATTAGAAAATGTTAAACCCTTTTTATACTTTTTCCCGATAAAGAAGAGATCTATTTCTAGGTATTGTGCAGTAATTTACCTGGGCTGAAAAATGTCTGCTTAGAAATATCGTTACAGTTTTTCAGCTATTAACTTTATAATAACCGCTTTAATATTTTCAATATTTCAAACACAACATTGTTTAAATAAAATCGTCCTTCCTAAAATTTATAATAAAGTTTATTCTTTATTATGAAAATAGAAACCTAATTTCCATCAACAAAGCGAAGATAGACTATAAACCACTATTTTTTGCTAAAAGAAGTTTTTAAAATTGTGCGACAAACAAACAAAACATAGATATATGCAACTTTTTAAAATGCAGTCTGACAATTAAATCGTGCAAGACACTAATGCGCACGATAAGGTAGGACCTTAACTTTTTATGATAAAAGCCTTGCCTTCGTAGCCGCCGTGGTTAGTGGGGTCAAACTACGGTTAGTGATAAGAAGTTTCAATAAGCCGTAACTCTTTCTAGATTATCAAACGTCAGCTTTATTGCTGTCAAGAATTAATGTCTCAAGTTGGTATTTCATTCATTCCGTATGTCAACTTTCCTTTACGACCCCGCAAAGACAAAAATGGGGTCGCATGAGGGAAAGTATTACTAAGAGCTCAATAGCTGTAAAGAACCATGTCCTGAAGAGAGTGGCGATATTGCATTGAAGATAAAATATGTGTCGATTTAGAGAAAAATTTGGCCTTAGACCTAGTTTCAACGTATGTATCGGTATGGCAAATCTAAGGAGAATCTTGTAAAATCCATAACAATTCTTACTGCATGCGTAAAATTCTCTATATCTGTCTGGCTGTGTGCGTACGCGCGCACGCCCAGGGGCACACACGTGCGCGCGCATATTCGCGGAGCCTAACATGTATAGATTAACCAATTTTTGATCTGAAATTTTCACTGCATAATGTTTATTCTTCTTTATTAATATTCACCACTGGATTAAGTGCATTCAGAAGGAATGAGATTATGCAACACACTCACACACACACAGACACACACACACACACACACATATATATATATATATATATATATATATATATATATATATATATATATATATATATATATATATATTATAGTAATTCATCGAGCCTAGAAGAATCCTCAACAGAATGCAGAAAGCACTGGACGGCCGTTTTGACCTATCTGGGACTCATCAGCAGTGCGCATCCACTGCCGAGAATCGAACCCGGATCGCTTCAATACAACGGGACTCGGTGACAAAGAAGACATAAACCAGACTCGATATAGCGCCACTACTCGCTCGATTCCGCACCGATACCCATCCAAGTATACAGAGTTATCCAGAGTCACCGAATAACCTCGGAACCTGTGCCACAAGAGCCACGACTACTTTTTTTTACCCTTAGCCGCTCTATCACAGAGCTTAGCTGGATCTAGCAAGATATACAAGTAATTGATTTGGGGATTTTAGGCTAATTTTATAGTAACATCATATATATATATATATATATATATATATATATATATATATATATATATATATATATATATATTGAGTGAGAGAAATTTATATTTTCACTTATCTTTAATGTCACCTACTCTCTTTCTCGGAAATTGCATCAACTTTTTAGGAGACTTGAATGTTAAAATTAAATCTTCTGAAAAGTGAAGACAACGAAATAGTAAAGCAGAGATGAGAGAGCATTCAATTTGATTTATTACTACTTCTTTATCTCATGATGTTAAACACTCAGTCAGTTATGTGCCATGCGTGATACACACGTAGGTGATCTTTTTTTTCTGAGGTAGACCAGTTACCATCCCAGGCTCTAGAACCCGGTCTGTCCTGCTATTTACCCATAACGAGGGAGAGAAGAAGAGAATTCATACCTTTCCCAAGGATATTATCACGTAAGTGAATGTAATGGATTCGATAGGAATTCGAACTCGGCTCTCCGAGCCGTTATCCATTACTCCACCGTGCTTCCTATCAACAGTACTTGCCTGATAAAACTTTACCGTCCAAAATTACACTGCTCGAATATCCCCTCACTCCCACTCTCGATATATATATATATATATATATATATATATATATATATATATATATATATATATATATATATATATATATATATATATATATATATATATATATATATATATATATATATATGTGTGTGTGTGTGTGTGTGAATTATACTCTTTATAATGATCTGTCTATCCATTGATCTATCACAGTGGGCGTCCATATCCATCAAACAATTTGTTTGTCGGTTTATCACACATATGTTCTAATTACTTTAACACAATAATCTAAAATGTCATTCTCAGACTAATTTTCCTATAACCGATACGTATGGCCTTGTCTTTGGACGATATATTGTCTACCCACCAACTGGAAATATAATATCTTTTCATGTAAACGTTTTTCTAATTATAAAGCACAATGAGAGAACAACATGTGGCCTCGTCTTATTAAAAAATACTAACCAGAAAGAATTTGTTACATCGAACTGTTGCATATTCTAATATCAGCTTTGAATGAATAAAATATTAATTTCTATTGTTCTAGTGTACATAAAATTGGCCAGTAAAATCATTGGCGCTTTTTTAATCTATTTACCTTCAACATGCCATATTATATCTCTTTCAGTATCTATCTATCTGTCTATAAGTACACACACACACACACATACACATACACACACAAACACATACACATATGTCAAACATTTAGGCAGCAGTCCTTTTTTAAACATGTTCTATTAAATGAAATGGTTAAGTAAAATATCTGTGAGATATTTTGGGGTTAGTTTGCCGAATATGTCGTTCGATATCAGATGTAACACAAGAAATGGTATTTGTCCAATTTCTTTGTTATTTTCCAACTTTGGTCTTTTTCAAAGGAAGAAGTTGAAATTCGTATGTCAAGGCTCTGCAGTGAGAGTTTAAGTTTTGCCACAGCAAAAATGTTGACTAAAAATTTATTTCCTGAAATTTTGGTAAGAAGAATTGTTATGATTAGTTTAATTATTTCGGTAGGTACGGGCATGTTGATTGTTGCTAGTTATGCGTTTCGACCGGTCGCCTCTCCTGCTCTCTTCACATATCTGTATCAGCCATTAATCCAGAAGGCGTTTCAAATCTGATGTTCACTTTTTCGTCTTCGTTAACGCCTCGATGAGAAGAATTTACACATCCAACTGACAATTTTGTTCTATTATTGATATTTCTCAAATAACATTAGCAGAAATTAAATTCAAGGAAAATAAAATATGCTGCATAAACATATGAGAAGATTGTAATTAATACAATTTTTTCAATTCCCATCGCCAAAGTTATTAATAGTTTTATTAAAAGCAAAATCTGCAAGTAACCAATGAATTTAATGCTAACCTCGGTTGATTAATAAGTTGGTACTACTACTGAGACAGACACTGAAAATTATTTTAAGAATAATATTATTTTTTCACATAAGTCGTGCTTAAGGTGTTAGACTATCATCACTATTATTGTTTCTTCTTTACCCACTGAATTCACTGGTCCTTTCTCCGGGCTTCTTTAAGTGGAATATTTTCTCCAATACCGAATCTTTTGTTGTTTTGTACAATATTGTGAAATATTGTAAAAAGACTGTTTTACTGGATTATATCATTGTTAAATCGTGTGCCAAAATCTTTTAAACTAATCTAATATATATATATATATATATATATATATATATATATATATATATATATATATATATATATATATATATTCTTTAAATATAAATGACAGTAGGAAAACTATTAATTGCTGATGCGTTTCGTCCAATGTGGACTTTCTCAAAGCAAAAAACGGAATGAATTTAATTAAACAAGGAAATTGATAAAAACAAAAGACAGAGTGTTCTTAGCAACCGGAATGTAGGAAACGCTATTTTCATATTGTTAACTGAAAATAACGTCGGTTAATGTCACGTGTGGAGAATATTATCTGTGTTGGCAAAGGAGTTTGGTCACCAAGAAGAGAACTTTGTCTACACAAGAGAGAAAAGACAAAGGATAAAAACTTTTAAACCTTGAAAGGACTGAAAGTGTACTGTAGATCTAAAGCTCTCCCCACTTTTTTATTGTTATCATTGACACAGCAGGTGGGCGCAATTCTTTTTTTTCTTTTTTTGTGTATTGCAATTTTTAAATTTGTTTTCTGCTATGTTTTTTACATTGTGTGACTCAGAGAATAGGTTATCATATTCTCAGCAAAAAGAGGCGAATTTTTGCAAGAACCCTTATTTAGCTGGTTAGAAATAAATATTTTTTTTTGTAATTTAATCTGATTTCCATTTTTTTTTTCTTTTTCGTTATTAATTCGGGCAATAATGAAAATACTATTGCAGCAGGTTTTATTTTCTGAAAGAAAAGAAAATTTCCGAAAGAAAAAGGTCGAATTAAATTGTAATAAACAATATATATATAAAATAAATATAAAAAATCATAATACATATTAGAAATGAAATAAATAATAACTGCAAATTATATTAAATTATTATATACTTTAAAAAGGCAATATTTCCATTTGTCAGTTAAAATCCGTTAATTTTTTTGAGCTTCAGCAAAATGCGTTATGATTCCTTATTCAGATCGTCAATTAGAAGCTTCTGACAATTGAGTCCAACTCTAAGCCTAAGAGTGGGCGAAAGCGGAAAACTAGCGTCTTACAATCAGTTGTAGATGGAGTTCGACAAGAAGACGATCCATTTAGGTAAAGGAAAAACCCTGATTCTAAACTTCCGCTGCTTTGTGGTCATATCGCCAAACAAGGAAAAGACTCTGGAAGTAAATCCAGATAGAAAATCCGTAGTGGATCCCCGAAGGCGGTTGACTGTCAACACTGACAAATTTCCGGCAACTCCTGCAGCCAAACCGTCCCAAAATGTAATGCTCTTCATTCCTTTTGATCTTGTCGGTACGGCCAAGAGCGGGCACGTAGTTTGGGCAGCGCACGGCCATCACATAACATCGCCCACGAATACACTCTGGAGTGATCACCCCAGTTTCACCACGAAAGGTTTGAATTTTCATCAGACAGTGTGATACATTTATATTGCGAGATAAACGGATGCTTACTACAAGGTAACCAAAAATGCCCTCTCCATATTTTTATTTACTATAAAAAAAGGTGTACAGCAAATATGACATACAGTTACTAATCAAAGTAATCCCCATCGCCATCCAGAACTTTTTGCCAACGTGCCTCCGCGTGCGTAATACCCTGACGGTAAAAATCAGCTGTCTTGGGCGTAAAGAAGTCTGTGACTGCCTACCGCAAATCTGGCTCATTTAAGAAAGATTTCCTACCAAGGTGGTTGTCCAAGGAACGGAAGAGGTGGTAATCTGTTGGTGCAAGGTCCGGAGAGTAAGGCGCATGTCAGTGTCTCCCAGCTAAGTCGCTGTATGGTATCCCTAGTCACTCGCGCCACATGAAGTCTGGCATTGTCTTGGAAGAAGAGTAAACTGATTAACGAATGCTGGCTCATTGTGCTTCAGTGCCCGTTGCACACGTTCCAACTGCTGTGAGTACAGGCCCGCAGTGATGGTTTGGCCTGTTGGTAGCACCAACTGTCGACTAATCCACCAGATACAGATCTTAATCTTGCGTGGATGAAGAGGTGGTTTTGTGTTGTGAAGGGCGAGATCCCGTGTTGACAACCAATGTCCGGGACATTTGGGAGTGTCATACAGGACACACTTTTCGTCATTGGTGAGCACTCGATCAAATATTGGTCGAAAGCAACGAGAAATAGACTTGTTGGATTCAGACAGTGTGGTGGTACTCAATACTCAACTTATACACCTTCCTATGCGGTGCAGGTGAAGTCTGACTGTTTCACCAGAAACCTGGAAGCCTTCGACAAGCTCACCACTAGGTTGGCTATTGTCCGCCTCTATGTCCGCCTTCAGGGCCTGTAACCTGCTACTGCGAGGTTCATCCCAAAGAGACTGATCTCCAATCTGAACGTCTACAACCAATGCCCAGCGGTGCGTTCACTCACAGATTTATTCCCAAATGCTTGATGCATTCGGTAACACGATGCGGATGAGGACAAAGCCTACCTTAAAGTTATAAAACAGACAACTTCGAAGGATCTGCTTCGACACTACCTTCCTCGCTGCTGCTCGCGCTATGACTGATGTGTGTGCACAACGTACCTGCATTGGTCAATAGCTATGCCTCCCAATCCCAATTTCAGCGTTTTTCCGGCCCGTGATATACTCATATATATATATATATATATATATATATATATATATATATATATATATATATATATATATTTGGCTAGTTAAAGATCAACGAAAGTTTTTCTTAAGGATTATTTTTTTAATTTTTTTAATTTATTATCGTTAACTATAATCGAAGACTTCATTTTTATGCTGTCGTTTAACAATGTACGAGTCTGTCCTAAAAATAAATTAAAAAAAAACAAAGAACATGCAAAACTAAAAAATATACACCCGCATTTTGACGATATATTTATAGTAACATGATAGACGAAGTTAAAAATACGAGAACAACCTTCACAAATAACTCTCCGTAATTTCATATATGAGCTAAACATAAATAACAGAATTACTTTTTATAGGTATTAATTGTCTTGAAACGCAATATTTTATAACTTCTGTCTATAAAACAAACAAACCAGCTTAAAACCACGCCTACTTAACTCCAACAGCGAATGCCTCCACAGATACACAATCGCCCTCATGAATAATCTATCAAATAGAGAACATTTGCTGTCCTCTACACGAACAATATTTTTTAACGAACTCAAAAACACAAAACAAACACCAATTAAAAATAACCAAAAAATTATTAAAATGCCATTAGAAAAGATAAGAATTAGTAATAATACTAATAAAAACAATTTAAAAAAACACTATTAAACTATTTTACTGGAACCAATTACAAAGTAAGTTCAAACTATATTAGATAAAACATTAGAACTCTGATACTCAGATACGTATCACCTAACGGCAAAATAAAAACTAATTAAACTTACCATTTATTGTAAAAACTAAAGCAGGAAATCATAATTTCTATGAAGTGTTTGTCCACATGATAAATGTATCTTGACAAATAACGATTCAAACAATATATAAATAAGTTTCACAATCACCTCAATATCGTATCATTTAATCTGATATTTATCTGATAATAGTCCAATTAAATTATATATCAACAACCAACCCAACAGGAAACAGCAAGAAATGCGACAAATCCTTAACAATAACACAAAGTTACTCTATCGCATAAACTGTAAAATCGAACTACAAGAAGTATTAAGCTTTCAAAATAAAGAATTCAAAAGAATAAAATATCAAATTTAGGAACAAACATATTAAATGTATTTAATTAAAATGAGCAGACAACCCGAACTATCACATGAACATGAGGAATCGCACACCACACTTAAAAATATATAACGACGATATAGAAGGGAAAAGATCTACGAAAATGGGTGACGATAGCGTAAGTACTCAAACATTAAACCTAACCCTGACGAGACAATTTATATCTAAATATATATCTGAAACCAAGAAAATGATCTGAATTGTAGAAAAAATAAAAAATCCTTAACAAATAGCTTCGGTTTTGTATGAATTTTAGCCCTTCCGGAACACAATTTCCTGTGTACATTGAAACCATTCACTGAAAATGCATGAGTTTTAAGCTCTTGAGAAAAATTTCCTGTATGTAGTGCGGGACCCTATTTTTGTGTCAATAACTGATAATAAAAAATCTTGCCTTGTACTCAAGTATATACGATAGTGAAGAAGGATTTAATTCGGTTTTTCTTTTTAAAAATGTCACCCTCAGTACGAAATTTCTAAAATCGTATATAAGTATAACAGATCTATAACGTTCTCTCGTCTTCAGGAACTTTATGAAACCTCTTGAACTTCCTGGATCCTTCTAGAACGTATTGGAACCTTCTGGAACTTGTTTCTGTTTATTTGTAAATGTGTATGTTATGCTATAGCTATAAACCGCGTTAAAAATACATAAGTAGTATTCAATTACCTCATTAAATTACCAATTACCTCATTAGCAAATTGAAAAATATCGCTTCTGATACATTTAGATTGTTTACCCTTATTGCATAAAATGATAAAAACGAATTTTCGGTTTGGGGTAACATTTTTCAAGAACAATAGCAAATTAATGACTTTTTCATTACTTTTGAACAGAAATTAATCGATTTATGACATAGGAACATATGGTTACAAAAAAGGTATAACCATCACGGCTTGAATCAATCGGACGTCTAACCACACTGAAGACCTGTGATACAGTGAAACAGTCTGCCTGTGGATGACTATATATATGTTCCACGGAGACCCGATAGAGCTCTCTGAAGAAAAAGGGTGATTTTTATAATAGTGGCTGCTGCTGATATTAATGCATTGCTCTTAAAGTATGAATTTAGCTCTCCTGGTTACTGCCGTATTTCGTATAGAAAACGTGAAAATTTCTCCTACTCTCTGCTGTGCGCCGACAGCTTAGGCGTAGGATCTCTGACTGATGCCAAGTCGGTTGAGTTTCGATCCCGGTTTCAGGCAACGGGACGTTTAAATACACTGAAGAGCTGTGACACAGCTAAACTGTCTGTCTCTCTCTCTCTCTCTCTCTCTATATATATATATATATGATTCATTCGAAAATTATAGCATAAATATGTTATAAAATCACTACAAAAATAGCCATTTTGTTTTTGCTTGTTGAAGCTAAACGGTTATTTTTGTAGTGATTTTATAAAATTTTTATGTCATAATTTTCGAATAAATTATATTTGCTCTACTCTGTATTGAGCACTCTTTTAAGAATAGTATTATGTGGTTATTGGAATATATTCCGTCTACACCAATCCTATACTTGGATAACTAGCCATGTTTGATTTTAGAGTCTCTGTGTAAACCTAAATGTTCCAATACGATAATGTACAAAATGCCTCATACATACAACGTTATCATGTTGAGATACTGCCGAAAGTTCATTGCTACTAAATCTTGCATTTTGCGACTAACATAGTCCTCTAATGAGAAGAAATTCAAAATTTAGTAGCGTAAATATTCAACTCTTACCCAATTTGTGCTCCTTGTATCCCAACCTACGCGCGTATTGAAATCACCAGAATAAAAATGAAATCAATAAAATTTAATCAACTTAATTCATTCTATTCTCAACATTTACTTGTATGTCCCCAATGACTGTCTGCCACTTAAAATTCTGTCTCTGAATCAATCATCAAATGACTGCATCACAACCCGATGGTTACCTTCCATCAACGCTTTGTTAAATATGTCGATTTCTTGCCTAAACCAAAAAAGTATTTTCTAATAAAAATATAGTAATCAAAATATACATGAACTATAATACGCAATGTTTTTTACACTTTGCTAAGTTTAAATTTGAAGTTACTCTAATAGATATACCAATTAAGATGTAGGCGAGCATTTATAACTTTTCTTTGATGCAAATTTCTGTGTTTATAAGTTTGTGAGTTTTAGCTGATGAAAAGAGATAGCAATAGAATATTATAAACTTTTACTTGTTGCTTTTAAAAATCAACAAATATCTTAAATCTCTTGTCATTTTATTATTTATTTATTCATTTTGTAAAGACAACTAAAAGCTTACAACTTCCTTTGAAAAAGTAAGACAGTTATTTTTTCTATCATATTCTTAGTGGAAAACATTGTTTGGTGTGATAAAAGTAGTACGCAAAATATACTTTTTTAGGCAGTAATTTTGGGTGCTTTTTTTTTACAAACGTTTATTTTGTTTTCTGAAAAAGAAGAAATTTCAACATTGGGAGGAACCATCATTTCCAGTAAAAATATTCCACAGCGACAGCAAAAGAAGGAATCACAAACAATCAATAAAAGTTATAATCTCCGAACAATACAACAGAGTGGAATATTGAAACAAGTAAAGAACAGCGTTTCTTTAAGATGAAAAGTAAAAAAAGAAAAAAAAATGTTTTCTTAGTAAAACAATAAAAGAAGCAATTATAATAATCCTCAGACTTTTGTGCACATTTTTTGTTCAAGGCTTCTGATCTTTCTATCTCAGTTTGTTGAAACGTATCTACAGATCTGTATCCATATCTATTGATTAGATGTATACAAAAGTTCCCGGCTTTTCTTTTCTAAACTTGGGACTGAATGCATTTTGCTGGAAACTTGTGCACACACTCGTTTAATGGGTGCCTGGCCGAATGGTTAAAACATTCGTTTTCTGGCCATTCGAAACTCGCCATTGTCAATTTATCATGAAGCCGACCATTGTTGTGTTAGCATAAAATCACAAGTCGTCATCACCACCAGGATTTGAGTGTACTGACCTTGTTCAGATAATGCGCTCCACTGACAACCACAGAATTGCAGTATAAATCAGTGGTGGGTTTTGTGGGTGTTGAACAAATAAAGATGTGTCTGAGCTGGCGTCTGCAACTGGGATTGACTAACCACCCTAGCAGATGGGTGTGGTTGGAAACGTATAACTGGCCATTATTTATATAATGATTTCAGTTTGTTCATCTGTTAATATATTCCAGTCTGTTCATATTCCAACTATCACTGTTAATGCTATTTCAATCTGACCGAATCTTTGTCATCGTGTTGAATACACTCTATTGCGTACATATAACTACTTGTATATATATATATATATATATATATATATATATAATGTGTATTGGTGTGTGTATAGAAAATAGATAAAAAGACAGAAAGATATGAATAAATCTACGTAGGAGTTTAAGTGAAAAGACAAACAGATAGATGAGAACGAATAAAGAAATTAAGAAAAGAATAAAAGATACCCAGATGAATTGCAACAAAAGATTTTGCTTTAAGACTAAAACACGAAAACGGTGAATCTAGTTTGGGACAAAAAATGACAATAAAAAATTAATTTCGGTCATAGAAGGGGTTTAAAAAATAATGTAAAAAATGGTATCTTTTCTTTTTTTCAAAATGTCTTCGTGTATTTTTAGCCATTTAATGTAATTATCTCATTTAAGTTAACCAGAAATCCTTTCAATTTCACAACACACACACACACACGTACACACACACACACACACACACACACACATATATATATATATATATATATATATATATATATATATATATATATATATATATATATATATACTTGTGCCGCCAAAGAAACACACTTTCTTTATGAGAGATTAGAAAAATTTACACAACAAACTTTTTCATTTAATATCTTTCATAGAAAAATGTTTTGTTTAAGTTAAATTCAACCTTTTTATTCAAAGGCAGACAATCTTTTAGACATTGAACATTTCCGAAAGAACAAAAAACTTTTTCTCTAAAATATACCTTTGCACATATCATTACAAACAAAGAAATTGTAAATTGTGTATATAAAATTTAATCTGTTGTTTCAAACATGTATTTTTTGTCGTCATTGAATATCGTTACCATTTGGCCATTTCTTATCATTTATGTTTGTGGATATTGCATATTTTATCTTTCGCGTGTGTGGGTCGCAAATGTGACGAAATACTAAAGTGAAAAAAAATTAATAGTCGTAGACATAGACGTAGACTTAATCGAATGAATGTGACTCAATAAGTACAGATGATTATGTTGTTGCTGTGGCAACCGATTAGAAGCTGAAAGATCGCTTAACAGTGGGATGGGTTTTGGGCTCATTTAAGTGCGGCACATTTTCTCCGAGATTTTTTGGACAAAATTTTAAAGGGCTTACGATGAATATGTGAATTCCTGAGCGGTAAGTGAAAATTGTAGGCGTCAACAGGGGATACAGAGACCCCCGGGCATCACTGTCGACTGATAAGAAGGTTAACCAACCCAACATTGGATATCAAAGACCATCACAATTCAACGCCGGTGCTGCTCAACCAACCAATAAAGGCACTTTAAAGCTTACACTACGTTTCATGATGTTTCGCATCCGTCAACCAAAACGTGTACAATTATTGGTATCATTACATCGATTACTGAGGCTCATTGACCAGAGAACTTCGCGATTGTACCGTGAAAGATTGATAATGTGCCTTCTGATGAGATGAGTTACGTTTCCAGCTCTTTTGGACATCCAGTCGTGTTGGTATATGGAGGAGACCATATAAGGATATAGTTCCAGCCTTTTACCAGAATACTATAAGCTGATGGTTAGGCGTATTTTGCTAGAGTTCGCAAGGACCACTACTGATACTGGAGACTGTCCGGATTGGAGACTGTCCGGATTGGAGACTGTCCGGACTGGCGCAACATACACAGATCCTGCTGTCGACAATTTTCATCCTATTATGTTCACCGTGTTTGCCAGCGGTTATATTTTGTTCCAGTCAGATAACGCAACTACGCCATTGTGCGCTGGTGATATGAAAATGATTTCATTAACAATCGACAGATATCCAGATTCTACGTTGGCCCAAGCGTTTGCCAGATTTAAAGCCCATGGAACTTTTTACAAACCTCACTAAATTCCCTGAAGCGAGACAACAAGCAATTACATTATGAACTGCATTGGGACTTACCTGAATAGATATAATCAGATAATGACTTTAACACTGAGTAGATGCATGTCACGTGGCATAACCGCTGTTATTCAAGCGAAAAAAGATACTTTTCTCGCTTGAAAAATGGCAGCTATACCACGTGTCATGCATCTAATTTTTGCCAGTTCTTTATATATATATATATATATATATGTGTGTGTGTGTGTGTGTGTGTGCGCGCGCGTACGCGCATGTGTTAAATGACAGTAAATCACAGCAGTAAAATCCCTCGAAACCATGACATTTCTTAAATGATGTAAACTCATTAGTTCATTGATTTAATGCCATTAACCACCAGATACAGTCATGTATATGTAGATTTCATAAAACATCGGGTTATTTCATTCTACAGTCCTGGGTACGACGATAAGCTAAATTCATCAGCAAGGCCTTTGATCGAGAGATCGAATGTTTTCAGGAGCGTGAAACCGCCCTTTAATTGCTTTTGTTCCCAGGGCTACCATAACCAGGGGTGCTAACACCTTTTAGGGTCCCATCTATGGGCAAATAGCTAACCTTCAAACAAAAACAAAACACTATAGATGTATAAAAATACTTTTTTATCGTAAAATTACCAACAATATCTATCTATAATAAAATTACCAAAATACATATTTAGAGCAAAATGACTAGTAACACATTTTTAGAATTACCAACAATATATCTGTAGTTGAAGACACGCAATTGCGTTCAAAATATATTTAGTTGAAGTCATAAAATTGTGTTAAAAATATTTAGATTTCGGCATTAAACAACCCATATAGTTGTTGATATGCCGCTAAACAAAATCAAACAAACCAAACCATTTCATTCTATTATTATGTATCTAAGTTCCGTTAAAGTAAATGTAAATTTTTTCAAGATTTGACCAGATTTATATATATGAGTACAGAAGCTCGTCTTGGAAAAAAAAGTCTTCTCGAATAACAGATAATCATTTGAGAAAAAAAAGTTGTAAGACAAAACCTACCAAGGAAGTAAACAATGATATATTATCTTTCAGTTCGATATTTATTTTTCTAATATACTTAACATTAATCGACTTTTACTCGATATCATAGGTTTTAGCGCTTCATTTCTCGGAGATTATTTTTTACTGTTATCAGTATACGTGAGCCAAATCAAGAGGTACAGACACATTATTTCTGTGTCAATGATTTTTTTTAATGGATTGGAATCAAAGAAGAAGAAAGATAAGACGGCTAGGAAGAAAATAATTTTTTTGCATATTCTGGATTTTACAAGCGAAGGCGTTGCTAGTAGAATTGAAAATTGTATAGCACATACTTATCGGGAGACAACTAGTAATAAACATTAACAAAAATTGAAGTTAAACAGTTTAAACACTAAAAAGTAGCATTTAGTTAACAAGTTTATCTATCTATTTAGAGGAATAAAGAGGAGATGAGGGAGAAAGAGGAGATGAACAGACTGAGACAGACACAGAAAGAGACGAACCGAGATAGATGAACGAGCTGGGATAGATAGATAGATAGATAGATAGATAGATAGATAGATAGATAGATAGATAGATAGATAAAAGGAATGGTGAATAGAGTGAGACAGATATGCACACAGAGAAAGAGAGAAAAGGAGGAATAGACTGAGATATAAAGGAAGTTATGAACAGACTAAAATAGATGAAAAATTATTGGCTTGCAAGAACGGATGTATATTTCTTCTCATTAATTGTTTTTCCTAGCAACACGTTGACGCCATTAAAATTTCTTCCTCCATAAGTTGGTGCTGCTAATCGTCCTGTCGTCATTCGTTAATTTTCCTTTCTCCTTTTTACTTCTCTTCAATTTCGCCTCATTAAATATCAGTAAACAGTCACGCCTATTTTCTTTTTTTTCTTTGCATTTTATTGCATTGGCAATATGGCCCCACTCCTTGAAACAGTTTGACATAAGTGGGTTCGGCCTGCGCATGCGTCGTGCGAAAATGAAATAACGATGATCGTGTTGCCCTTGTTGACATTGTTCATCTGAAAGTCCAATGGGGAAACAGATGTTAATGTTTTGCGAGTAAAAAGAAAGAGAAAGAAAACAAAAAAAAGAAATGAACTCTTCAACCGACGAATCTAAACGTTGTCGAAAGAAAAATGTGAGATTTTCTTTTAAAAGTCAACCCTCCTATAAACTGAAGTGCCGAACAGTTTCACACAGTAGTGCACTGAATAGTTTCACCTTTCTCCACTTGACAGCCAGATGACGTATGGATGATGTCATAGGTAAACAGGTAGTGTAGCTGTAGAAGTGTAAAAGTTGTCTACCTCGTTAAACTTCGGAATGATTGTTGGCGCTAGAAAACGAGGGTACTCTGCGAAATGTCAAGTGGTAACTACTGTGCAAGAGTATACGAGGAATATGGGATTTCCGAAGAAACCAGAAACAAATGAAAAATACGTCGGACGCCCGTAGATTAAACAAGAGTAGGACAGCCCCCACCCAAATCTGTCACTCTCAGCCTGTTCTTCTATGTCAGTTCATCTCTTTATGTGTCTGTCCCAGTCTGTAGATTTCCCGTTCTCCTTCATCTCCTCTCTTTCCCTCTAAATAGAGAGATAGAGAAACTTATTAACTTTTTGAAGTATTTAATCTATTTTAGCTGGACAAAGATGGTAAACAACGAACGAGAGTGGTCCTTTCATCACATCCTAATTCAATTCTTTTGTTTGTTGCTTAATCCATCATTGTACAAGTTACATTGTACTTCATAAATACTGTAGTTGTCTCCCATAAAGGCTATCATTATTGACACCACAGCATCACCATACCTTACCGGGTTCAGAGAACAAAACCATTAGACAGTCGAAGACTAGGATTGTATCACTTGCTTAGACAAACTACGTTTCCAGTTATTTCGAGCAGACGGTTGAGTTGGTAGGTGGAGGCGATGTAGTGACTCCTGCGTCTTGAAACAGTGATTTTTTTTCAATTTCTCTTTTATCTCACGAAAATATTACACGAAAAGAAATGATTATATTTTTCTGTATTATAATTTAGGTAATTTTGTACAGTGACACAGGTTACAGTTAGAAATTTAATTCTTAATCTGAGGCTGGCCTTTTCCATATTTGAACTGTCTACCATATATATATATATATATATATATATATATATATATATATATATATATATATATATATATATATATATATATGTGTGTGTGTGTGTGTGTGTGTGTGTGTGTGTGTGTGTGCGTGTGTGTGTGTGTGTGTTTGCATGCGTATGTGTGTTTTTGCATGCGTATGTGTGTTTTTGCATGCATATGTGTGTTTTTGTATGCGTATGCGTGTTTTTGCATGCGTATGTGTGTATAATGGAAATGTTCGCGATCCGATTCGGCAAAATCTGACGAAACGTTTAATCGTCACAATTTTATGCGGAAAATAACTTGAAATTTTCAATACGTCTTCGTATTCTTGATGGCTCTTGATTATGCCCATTGCTGACAAATTTGATCAATGTTTTTGGTTCTTGTGAGAACGACAATTGCTCTTCTTTAAGGAAGCAAGTGGCTTGCAATGCTTAATGCAGACAGCAAACTAAGTCATTCTAAACAAAGCTTGCCCTGTTTTGTAAATTCTGTTTAGTTTTCTCGTGGGTTTTCATGTGACGGGTGACACTTGAGCGGTTTCCACAGGTTTTTCTGACACACCCTACATGTTAAGTTATTTACAGTGTAGTATTGATTGTAATTTGTGAAAAGTCTACCAATATGATTCTTCTTGCGATTCAAAGGGCCTGCATTGGAGAGACATACTCTGTGTCATTCATAATATGTAAATTGTTAGATTGCTGGAGCATTGATCTCCATTTTCCTAGCTGCACGCTTGACACTTACCCAACGCATGTTCTTGGAAGATCTTACTGCCTTCAAGAATTGCACGCCTCCAGTTACTTCGATCACAAGCAGCGTTTACCAATTATGGACAGACACATGAGATTATTTTAAACAGTCCTTAAAGCACTTCCTTAGTTTATGCTGGTGTCGAGTACTGTAAAACAATTTGCTGTAAATCATTCGTTTGGGTATTCTGTTGTCGTCACGGCATATATTGTTTGAAGAACCCCGCCTTTTAGCATATCATTGACCTAAGGACCTTAAGGAAATTATAGGTAGTAACCACATTTCAGAAAATAAGGTATTCCATAACAAACCAAAAATAAAAAATAACAGGATATTCTCAACCATGTAACAACAAAAGGAGCTTATGCTGTATCCACATTAGACACGCAAATTCTTTCACTAGCTTAGTCACTAAATCTACTTTCAAAATCTACCACGACTCTAACTGTAGAAGTCATAACATAATTTACCTCCTAGAATGCACACTATGCCAGAAACAATATGTCTTAAAATCTGAATGGCCATTTCACTAGAGAATGAAAAATTATCAGAATCGAACTCAGTCGGCTCCCACGAGCGGTTATTATCTGTAGAACAACATTTCCGACCAGAAAAATATGATTTTAAAAGCCATGCCAAATTCACTATAATTGATAGAATAAACAAGTACACAAAAAAAAACAGAAAAAGTTTAGAAGACCATGAAAACAAATGGATTTTGCGCCTCAAAACATTCCATCGAGACGGGCTTAATCACAAATTTAACAACATAAACAGAATTAATATATGATCCCATAAATCAAGTTATACTCGCAAAAAAGGAAGAATCCTAATTAATATCCTCCACTGCAGGCATTTTAAAATGTGTCCAGATTTTTTATATTAATATCTTTGTTCAGTTGCAATCGTATTGTGGCGAATTAAAAAGCTTAATGTAAATCCCTTATATACCAATTTACACATAATGTCATTTGCATTAAATGCATGTATATTTTATGAACTTTGGACAAAATTGCTTCACAAATTTGTCTGGATGTGCAACACATGATACAAAAACTGCAAAAATATAATAAAAACATAAGCAGACTGTATTTTATTTCAATAACATTCGCACACATACGCATATATATATATATATATATATATATATATATATATATATATATATATATATATATATATATATATATATATATATATATTATATATATATATATATAAAGGTAGTAATCCATTGGTATAATCCAGGTGAGTCCTATGAACACAACATAGAATTTGAAATATGTTAAAAGAGCACTCAATGTTTATTTTCATTAAACAGAGCAAATTGTATATATATATGTATATATATATATATATATGGTGAACTCTCCCGTTGTATTCAACGTATGAGGGTCAAGAAACTCAGATTCTAGGAACCGACAGCCCAGATACTAGCACGTATGATTTGATTATAGTGATGAAGGCCTGATGCAAAACCATCCACACCTTTGAATACATGCCACAACATTTCCAAACGACCCTCCGTAGGTTTTGAATACAGAGTTGTCCTTCTCCTAGACCAGTTGCCATCCAAAGCTATAGAATCCAGTCTGTCCTGCTATTTACCTATAGCTGGAGTAGGAAGAAGAGGATTCATACCTTTCCCAAGGGTATTAGCACGTAAATGAATGTAATGGATTCGAATGGAATTCGAACTCGGCTCTCCGATTCCTCAATCCGAGCCGCTCTCCATTACTCCATATATATTTGTAAATGGTATAAAATAATAAATAATTCTTTCAGTTGTGTTACTTGGAGTGATCTGAAATAAATCCACAGATAAAGTGCTTATAAATATCTATAAATCTATTGTGAGTCAACTTCTGATTTTCTTAAAGTTTAAGTGTTATGAACTTTTACTTGCGCGAGCTTTGACTGAATATACTTAGGATAGATAGATAGATAGATAGATAGATAGATAGATAGATAGATAGATAGATAGATAGATAGATAGATGCAGACGCTATCACCATTCATGGTGTAATAATTATACATTTGTATGTAGCGCTTTGATAAAATGACAAAGAATTTTTAGTGTTGGAGAGATAATAGCATTTTAAGTTGTATTTCTCTTTCGCGGTAGATTGGAATTATGTGCTATGTGTCATGATGGTGTAATGTTTACACGCCCTAGGGAACATGGTAAATTGAAACAGTCCAAAGAACGTGGTAAATTAGTAAGTTTCGAGAAGCTGAGGGGTGATGGTGGCGGAGTTAGAAGAGACAGCTTCACTTTTCTCCCTTTTTGTTGAACATCGCAAGGGACACGCTTGAATCTAGGTCAAAAATTGTATTCGGGGGAGTAGACACACATCTCCACGTCCCTTGGGTAACGAATGACAATAAATCAGATTAGATAGAAATGTAACCAATGCTGGGTAAATATTTCAAGAAATCTTGAAGGGAAATGTCTCAAAATAAGGTACGTCAGTACATTGACGATATCAGATCGAGTAGAAATCTGGACATTGACTCAAGTATATATACATACACATGCTTCCCCCCTCTTTTTCTCTATCTCTCTCTCTCTCTGTATATATATATATATATATATATATATATATATATATATAGAGAGAGAGAGAGAGAGAGAGAGATAGATAGATAGATAGAATGAGAGAGAGATATATATGTTACAATAGATACATCCGTAGACAAAACCCTCCGACATATGCACTGTATAAGAGCGTATATTTTGTTGTAAGAAAATTAGCGTTCTAGTTGTGGAAGCTAATGAGGACATTCCCATCAATATATAAGTTCATAGGTCATATGCCAAAATTGGTTTCGTATATTAGAACATACTCATTCTATCTCTTTCTATAAAAACACAGACACACACGTACGCACGCACGCACGCATATATATATATATATATATATATATATATATATATATATATATATATATATATATATATATATATATATATATATATATATATATATATATATATATATATATATATATATATATATAATAATTCAAACGTTATTTCAAGAGGATACCCATATTTGAGAGACGCCTCGTTTACTTTAAACGTTATTTATAGTATATCTACGGGCTTGCGTACTCGAAAAATTAAGTTTTCAAGTACGCGTAAACGTGCCCTCCCCGTTTGCAAGAGAAAAAACCTTTTGATCCAGCATAATTTGACCGCTTCTCTACGGAGAGCGTCACAATAAAGGTTCTATTTTGCGTTTATATATATATATATATATATATATATATATATATATATATATATATATAGAGAGAGAGAGAGAGAGAGAGAGAGAGAGTTTTATGTTAAACTATATTTATGGATCAAAGTGATCAATATTAGGGATGAACCGCATGTATATATAAAATTGAGATCAACATTCAGCGACAGTCTGTTTCACGCTCAAACGTTTCAAGCCATATGTGTCGTGTCTTGGCTTGACTATTTATATATGATGGTCAATGGTGCAATATGAGTAAAAGCTATATTGCATTATCCTAACAGTTATTGAGTCGGCTGTAACGGCTATGCTTTAAATTATTTTACAGATTATTGAGTATGAATAATTGTGTATCTGTATGCACTTAATTGCAGTTATTTATATTTGCTTTTTACTCATTAATTATTATTGATTACTTTATTCTTTGTTGTTGATTATTATAATTATATTTACTTGTGCTTTTGTGTCCATTCATAGTTTGTCAATTTGTTTGTATTTTATTGATTTATATTTTTGGTTTATTTTATTTTACTTATTCCTTTTCGTATTCGCTTTTAGTTTTCGATTTTTAAGCAATATAGTAAAAACTTGTCTGCATTTTGAGAGGATTTCTGATCGTTTATTTAGTAGTTTGTGTTGGTCTGGGAAGGTAAGTATAGATATTTTCTCCTCCACACAGTTTACAGTTTTTCAATTTACTGTTGTAAGCTGACGTTTTTTTCCCTATTTTCCATATTTTTTATGTAATTTTGTTTTTAACTTCCCATATATTTTTAGAAAGCATTGTGCTGTTCACATATTTGCAATTTGTAAAGGATTTTTATGTGCATAGTTTCTTCCTTTCCAGATTATTTCAGTTATTTCTATCTATATATTTTCTTCATTATATGCTGTTTTTTCTGTGACATTGTATATTGCATTATTTTGCAAGCATTTACCGTTTAAGGGATACACGTTTTTTTCTCTGCTGTTACACTTGGATTTGATTTGTACGGATTGTTGGTTGTTTTTCTCTTGTGTCTTTGATTATTTGTGTCGTGCTCGGCGTAACTGTAGCTGATTTTTACTATGTTTTTGTTGAATATCTTGTGGAAAATGTGTGATGTGGGGGAAGAATTTGTGTGAGTTCAACAAATATATTCCTACGTTTGTTTTTGCATCATATGGTTCAACCCATTGTACAACAAAAATGTAAACACACACACGAACATATATATATATATATATATATATATATATATATAATGTATATATATATATCCAAATAAGAGACAGAACAGATGGAGTAAAACTCCACAGTTCTTAGTATTTACTGTTAAAAAATATACTCAATAGAAAGTAGAGCAAAATATAATATTTTTATTATAATAGATTATACTAAAACATTTCATGTCGCTACACAAAAGCTTTCATGTTTCAATCGTAGCATTGAAACATGAAAAGTTTATGTATATATATATATATATATATATATATATATATATATATGAAGAAATATAGTCTTAAAGTGTGGTATATTTATGGGATAAAGTGCTCAATATAAGAGATAGAGCATGTGTAAATATAAAAGTGAGCATAGAAGTCAACACTTAGAGGCGACTGTCTGTTTCATGTTAGATGCAATCGTCAGGCCTGACGCATATATATATATATATATATATATATATACGTTGTGTGTCTCTGCATCTTTAACATTTCAGTGGAAAATTCTAACCGACTTTTGTTGCATTTTTTCCGATAACTTTTCCTTCCCCATTTCTGCTTATGAGATTTATTCAATCAATATAACCGTTCTTGGGACGAAACTTGTCACAAATAAGTGTTTCATCTTGCCTACTATTATAGAAAAAAAGAGAAAGAGAGAGGACGAGGAGAAAGAAAGAGGGAACTTATTTGTTTTGTGTTCTTGTCACTTCGTTGATATATAAATGTGGATTTATGTCAAGTTGGCTAAATCTGACACACACACACACGAGCGCACATACATACATATATATATATATATATATATATATATATATATATATATATATATATATATATATATATATATATATATATCTTTACTCGTCTTGGAGGGTTTTTTTCTTTGAACTCTGATCTTGGATTCTGGATGATTGTTTTTGCCTCAATTTCATGTTCTTAGTTCTTTCTTTTTTATCCCTTCTTTTTCCTTGCGTATTGGTTTGTTCAACTACAAACCGAAATACCTAAGGTTTTTCCAAGTGAGTATATATATATATATATATATATATATATATATATATATATATATATATATATATATATATATATATATATATATACGTGCCTATGTGCGTGCATGAGTGTCTTTGAGACTCTAATACTTCGGTAATATTTGCTGATTGTGAATTTAGTCTAAAGATTTATAAATTATTATCTTGTCCATTTCTCTTACAGCTCAATGCTTTAAAATCTCACATGAAAGAAACGAATGTTTAATGAGATATTAACTGCTAAAATACAAATGAATTCCTTTTACTTGACGACTTTTGACCAAAACACTGTTTCTTTGAAGTTAATTTTTTCCTGGTTCGCTAATAATGCAGAACACATCTTTTATCTGATTACCTAAGTCAAAAATGTACGTCTACTAAAATAAAAGGAAATTATATCTCAACTTATTCTATTTTTTTTTAATGTGCCAACTGGTCTTTGGTATTATCTAATATTTTACTAACAGATACCATCTTCCCGATGCAAATTTTATCTCCTAACACAGCCACTTTAACAGGATTAGAAAATTATAGCTATACCTAACGGATATTATTTAAGTAATAGATGATTGTTAAAATCATAAAGAAAAACATTTTTCGATTCATTGACAATTTCAGTTTTTTACTGATACTACTTACTTATTACTGATTAATGTTTGTTCTTCCATTCATAAATATATAATAAGGAATAAAATAAAATGATTCACTTCTCCAATTGGAATCTGGACTCAGATTCAATTTGTTTTCACACCCAGTTTTGAGTCACCAAAAGATTTCCCGAGGATTGAACGCGAAAAAAATCATGAAATTCTGAGTACAGATTTAAAAAAGAGGAGTGACCTATTTTATTACTGATAACTTCGATTGCTTTATCTCTTAATATTGAGTCCTGTATTTGCACGGAATGATTGCATTCAATGCGGCATCTACTGGATCATCCCCTGGTCGATCGTAGTTTCTGGAAAATCAAGTATTTATTATTTTTCATATATGAAAAATGCATATATAAAAGAAGAAAATGAGAAATATAAATAGTCAATTGTTGATATCCCCTGATGAGTGAACAGAGTGATTGCTGGAGAGTCTGTCTACGAAACTCTGGAGTCGGGATGCTGAAGATAACATCAATCAGCTAAGTAACAAAATTTATATTTATATTAATATATATATATATATATATATATATATATATATATATACATACATATATGTGTGTGTGTGTGTGTGTGTGTGTGTGTGTGTGTGTGTGTGTGTGTGTGTTGTGGATTCCGGGAATGGAATCCTGTACAAATAAATAAACAACGCCAGTAATTGAGATAGAAAAATAAGATAAATGTAAGAATACAGACTTGAAGTGAAGATTAGTAGTCCAGGAAAACGGGTTAGTAGAAAGTATATGTACAAGTCTCTGTAATTGAAGCCGTAATTATCTCTCTCTCTCTCTCTCTCTCTCTCTCTCTCTCTCTGGACTCTCGTATAACTCTCTGTGAACACCCTGTGTACTGTCTCCGTATCTCTCACCCTGACACTAGCGTATCTCAACCTGCAGGTATTCTCTCTGTCAGTATAAGTATACTTTGGACGAGTCCATCTTGTGTAAAAAGGTTCTGCCCCACAACAATATAAATATATATATATATATATATATATATATATATATATATATACATGTGTGTGTGTGTGTGTGTGTGTGTGTGTGTGTTAATAATTTATATTACAAGGATCCACTTGGATTATGTACTAACAGATTTATTACTTTTACTATATATATATATATATATATATATATATATATATATATATATATATATATATATATATATATATATATATATATATATATCATTTATTTGTTTAAACCTTAATTTTTTCCTACATGGCCGTGTTGATCTAAGGAGAGCGCATATTTTTTAACAAGAGTTCTCGAATATTCAGACTGGTGCATGTAACTGTCCCGCAAAAAGAGCTCAATGTATTTATTATAACAGAGTCAATAAATAATATTACACAACAAAATCCAAAATTACCTCATATTGAGAACAGATTTATTTCAGTCGACGAAAGAGTTAAGGTTAGGGTTAGTTAAAGTAAACTCTATATTATGGAAATTTAAATTTGTTTTTATGTCGACATTTTAAAACTAATTCATTCTTTTGATTCAATAGTTTGCTTTGATTATTGTATTTTTTAATCTTTTTTTTCTGGTATTGAACCCTCCTGTAATTGTAGAGATAAATATTGTTGTCCAGTTGAGGGCGAATTCAGATCTACTAGGGTTATATACCAAGAAGCCATTTCCCCCAAAGAAAATATGTTAAATTAAAATGTTCACATTGAAATTTCCGCAGGGTGAATTGA
>OZ038488.1:126105863-126110863 GCA_964036315.1 Acanthosepion esculentum
TTTCCTGGTTGGAAATCTATTTTAATATTAAAATTGTCAAAATGTCCATAAGCCAGTCTAAACTCAGCCAGTTTTTTATTGTCATAGAAGTCGAAGTTAAATTTTAAATTTCCTTCTTTCTTTTCCATTACGGTATTATTAAAATGGATCTGAGTTTCTTTGAAGAAGAAAAAACAGAGTAAATCCATTCAACAAAATGAGAAACGAATTTTTTCTGTTCTTCCGAAATATTGCCTTTCATTTTGAGATTGTTTGCATTTCTACCTTTCAATTGATATTTACTTCATAATTCATCAAATAAGATTTGAAATTCCGAGATAAAATACTATTGATAAATTTCTTAAACTATTATCCTTTTCTTTGTTGTTTCAATCACTATGTTGCGGCTATCGTGTTTTCGGCTTTCTTCATATGTATATTAAATATTGAAATGGTTTGATAAAATAATGAGATTACTGAGATTAATAATTCATGTAATGATAATAATAGTTTATCTCAGAACTTTTTATCAGTATAAATGAGGAAAATGTTATTTGCATTGTAGAAAATGTTCGGGGATAATCCTCCAAAATACAGCATCTGACATCTTCATGAAATAAATATTTTTCCATTTAGGAGAATAATCGTTTAAAGAATTAGAAAAACTGAAAGTGTCCTTAACCCTGTGTATATGAACATCATAGGCAAAAGTCGATGTGCGTTGAAATTGTGTTCATCAAGAAGAAAATTCTTAGTTTTTAGATATTTAGGTTTTCAGGAAGAAATTGGGCGAGCGATGGGTGATTGAAATTCTTTTACTTCCAAAGTTGACTGCATCTATTGTTTTCGAAACTCAGTTTGGCGAGGCATCATCAAACATTAGTCTGAAATTTATTCAGACCAGCCCATTCCTAAATCAGTATTTATATATATTTATATCAGTATATATATATATATATATATATATATATATATATATATATATATATATATATATATATATAGTGTGTGTGTGTGTTTGGTTGGTTGGTTGTGTGGGTGTGTGAGAGAGAGAGAGAGAGAGAGCGAAGGAGTTGATGTTTGCCCACTAGCACGAAGAGAGCCAATGACGGATGACGGGGTTCTACCCACAAACACCGGTATCCGTGCGACAGTCGTTCATGGCTTGCACAACGCTACGTGGTCTTTCATCATCAGACAGACTTGATCGAAGAATCGGTCAAGATAATTGGATACAGCCTGTGCTCCATGCGATTCGAGTAGTCTGAAGGTAAGGCACCTATTGGGTCGTTAATACACAAATCATATGACAAAGATATGACCTCTGCCTGTCTATATTTCTGAGATGAGGTATTATAATTATTTACACTATTTACAATGTTCAGAATGTTGTCCTCATTTTTTCTGCCATATCACCACGTTTCGGCTGTTGTACGCTCCAGCCTTTTCGAAACGAACCCTTTATTTCGGCCTCCGGGGTAGATTGTTCTAATTCCACGTGTCATGCTCCTACAACGACCGAACCGAATATGGCAACAAATATTAGAACAACAGTCGGGACAATGTAAATAGGGTAAATAACCTCTGCCTGTATATGAAATTATTTTCTTACTTTTCTTATAATTTGTTTGTTGGACATATACCAGAAACAAACTAAACCTACTTTTGTCTTTCTTTTATGCTACTAGTTACTGTACATGGCCTGATCTATATCGCCGAAAATAACCTTTGACACACACAAATAAGAACAATAACGAAGATAATGTAAAATAGACCTTTCGTTCCTTACAACTTAAAAAATTACGTGGGACTATTTTTCATGATAATAAATCAAGCAATTTCACCAAACTTGAATATGACTGAGTCTTACCAACTGATCATTACAACAATAAGGAATGATTTTACTGTGATTATAAGCAAATCTTGATCTCTTACCTGGGATAGAGGGGTACTCTAGCTCGCATGCATATACAGATATCTGTGTGCATGTTTGAGGATGTGTATAATCTCCTGCAGTGTAAGGTAAAATTCTCCTCTTAAAAGTCATTTCTAGCTAGATGTCTTCTCGTTGACATCTGCATAACTCAGGGCTTTTGCCAAAATTTCTCAAGTCAGACAATGTTAACACAGGTGTGCAAGTATACATGCAGTTAAGAGTAGCTATTTTTTTCACTTGTTTTATAATTCCTTATAACTTATTAGAAATGACATCAAAATTAATTGCCAGTAGAGGATGGGGTTTTCTGTTTCATTTCTCAGAATGATATACTCTTTTCCACATCCACACTATTCCTCACGCACACTCATATATAAGCCTTTTTCATTCTATATTTCAGCCTCTTTCACTTTCTCGCCATCGATTTTCAAGTTCCTTCTTTCTTTATTTCGTCTCTCTCTCTCTCTCTCTCTCTTTCTCTCTCTTTCTTTCAGATCTTTTCCTTATCTTTTGCATTCTCACATTCTTTCTCTTCTTCATTCACACTCTTGGACGAAACTCCTTTCCCGCGAGCCCATGGGAAATCAATCGCTTCATGGAATTCCAATCGTTTATTTTATTTTTTCGGGAAACAAATATATGAAAATTAGCTGAAGTTCAATTTATGTGTTTCAATAAAAAAAATGTGGGGATGCGAAGACAAGTAAATGAAGTGACATTTAAGATGATATCCTAATACCTATACACACACAGACACACACACACTGAAAATAGCATATCAATTTACTCTATACATATATACATATACAAAAATATGACGCATACAAAATAGTTATATATATATATATATGCATATATATATATATATATATATATATATATATATATATATATATATATATATATTGCATCTTACGATATATATGCATAGATATGTATGTAAAGATGTTTATATATAAACATGTCATATATATATGTGTTTGTGTTTATGTGTGTGTGTGTGTGTGTGTGTTTGTGCGTATGTGTGTGTGTGTGTCCGTGTGTACATATAGACAAAAATGCACCATATTGAAATAACGAAGAATACGTATGTGTTCGAAAAGGGCGTCTCCTAATAAAACATAGTTTTGTTCTAATCAGTACCAAATTAATGAACTGTCAATATTTTTTCATTGACTTCCCGCCAGAAGCCTTCAAGAAATCCATCCTAATTTTAAACAACATTTCAAAACAATTGCTAAATTTAACCGTAATCTATATTCTAATGGTTCCATCCCTCGCAGTTTTCGCCTAAAGTCTTACTTTTCTATCAACTGCAATCTTCAAAAATGTAAATGTAGCGTCAAGCGCCTTTTTTCTGTCTTCTTGAATCCTGTTCTTTATATTGTTCATTCTCTTTAATAAGGTTTTTTTTTCAGTTTCCTTCAGTTTCAGTAAACCCTTACGTTTTTGTGGATTTTATTGCCTTGATTTGATTGAAATCATTTTTTTTAAAATGTTGCTTTATTTAAATCCTCCAAAATATGTACAATCACTCGAGCTGTACTGTAAGCAAACTCGCTTGCTGCTAAATGTCTTCATTATCCGCATCATTTTTATGAATTTTTAGCGCTCAAATCACAAGGGTTTTTCCTTTACAAGATGCAAAATATCTGCAGTCAATATGTGCACGGCTCTAAATTTGACCCCAAATTTGACAAAAACAAGTCAATATTTATGTTAGCATCGAAAACACCAGAAATATCCGAGAGGAGAACTTGCACGGATGCCGAAAACTTTTGCGAGGCAAAACATTATTTTTTTTTTATTTCGATCTTATTTTATTATCGCAGATTTTATTAACCATAAACAAAATAGAATTCATTAAATTAGAAATAAACAACCATTCTTATTTTGTCCTGTTTATTCGCCATATTCCAAATAGTCTCAAGCTAATATAAACTCGTTACGTCCTACAGTCTCTCCCAAGATAGCAATAAGACCAAAAGATTGTGTTGCTTCAATTTTCGAATTTGGACGGTTTGCCTAACTTGAAGTGAAGCAACAATATCTTATCCTTTTATTAGGACACGAACACCGACATTTGTGAAGGTATTTCAGCCACTAAATAAACTTCTATCAACTATATTGTGTTGTTATTATTATTATTATTATTATTATTATTATTATTATTATTATTATTTTGCGTAGCTTACCAAACTGGACAACTGATTACTGACTTAATATAGCGGGAAATTCATTTTTCGCTGATTTTTTTCTTATCGAATTTTATTCATTTTTTGCTTTCAAACTGGTTTTTATTTTTTTCCTGGAAAAATGAAAACAAAATTTTAGAAATTCGATATTGTGATGTGTGAGAAATTTCACCAAAATATTTTCTCTTTTTCATACAAAGAGCAACAATCAATAGACTCTGTGCAAAATGTTATTCGTTTCTTAATAAAGCATTTCGGTGTAGATATTTTGTAAACTTAGGCAGCAACAATAAACCAAGCAACAGGGAGTGAACTGAGTGGGCCTGCAACATTCTTCAAGAATTGCCAGCTGAACATCCCATTCTTCGTAGACGTTTTCAACTCAAATGAACATCGCACGTTTTTCTTACAGGAACATTCTTTCCTTACGAATAATTATCAATTTTGCTTTAAATTTACGTTGAAAGTTTGTGTACATATGCATTTATATGAGTTTACGTATAAGTATGCGTCTATATGCGCCTGCATGTGTGTGTATCTATATACGTTTATAAGGGTGTGTATCTGTATGAGTTAGTAAGAGTGTGTATCTTTATGAGTTTAAATACCTCTCTGTGTATATGTGTTTGTGTGCACGTGTATCTGCATTCGTTTATATACGTCTATGTCTATATGCGGGTGTATCTATATGCGTTTGTAAAGGTGTGTATGCGCCTGTATCTATATACGCATGTATTTATATGAGATTACTAGCAGCATGGCCCGGCATTGCCCGTGCTTGATTCAAAAATCGTACGACTCATACAGCAATCGCTATCAATTGACTTAAAATATTTTTGCCCTTCCTTGCCTTTAAAGGAGTGCCCTTTGCCATGCTAATGTTGCTACAT
>OZ038488.1:126115863-126128363 GCA_964036315.1 Acanthosepion esculentum
CAGCGGGGGGGGGGGACAGAATCTTTACACGTTCGTTTGCATGCGTGCGAAACACTTTCACTGGCACAACCAGTGCAACTCAATGATTTCTGTAAAAAAAATGAAAAGAAAAGAAAAAGAAAGGAATGAAAATTGTTTAGTTTTTTTTAAGCAACTGCGTCGTCTTGCCATTTATTTTTCGATGCCTATCCTAAACTTTTATCTTGGGATACAACATAAAAATACCCGAGTGCGCGAACACACACACACACACACACACACACACATACACACACACACACACGTACACGCACGCACACACACACACATACACACACACACACACAAGAAGCGGCTAATGTTTTGATATACAAAATCAATCACATAAGTTAACCCGAGTAGAAAAACATATTTCTAAGTAAAATAAATGGGCGAATAACAAATTGGAACTTTTAGATTTCAGTAAATCACTCATCACGAATTCTCTTCTTAATTCAATATGCACTTAAAAATAATATGAGTGGACTAAATATCACGCACCAGATATTGATAAATAATCTATTAAAATAATAATAAAAAATTTAATGACACTAATTTGCAGGGGTGTTAACAATTTTATCATTAAACTGGTGAAAAGAATGTTGATTTATGATTGACATAAGAGACAACAATCTTTCTTCCGACCATTCTATAAAGTACTACATTAGGCAAAAAAGGGGCAGATAGAGGGAAATGGTCTGCCAGCGTCACTGAGGGAGTGAATGGAATATACTTCACAGAGACTCAAACAGTGGCACGCAAACGAGACATAATGAGAGAGCTGATCAGCTGCGTTATGACCCTATGACCACATCCGGTCATGAAAATGATGATGGATCTTTATGATTCTTACAGTCGTCTGAACACTTGCAAAACATTAACATCTTCCTCATCTTTATGTAACTTGTCCTCTCAGGACGGAAGCAATCATAGCTCTCCACAATTTACTGTCCTTTATAGCTTTTAACATTAACATCATAGATAAAAAAAATTCAAGTCGTGATCGATGTGACATTTCAAGCTTTCTTAACTACAGAGTACCAATTGCTATTGGGGCAGAACAAAAATTCGTCATATTTTTTAAATTAATTTCAAAGACAATATTTAGCGTTTGTGGACATCAATTTAGAAAAACGATATGTTTACGGGTTTATCGCACTACATTTCGCTATTTTTTAAGCAGATTCATGATTCTATCCTCCAAGAATTTGGCATCTTCCTGAGTGATGAACTGGTTTAAGTAGTTTTACAGGCTTCTAGCGAATTGAGGTTCTTCGATTAAGAGAATATTTTAGAGATGGGAATCCGTTAGAATCCGAAAGTGCGACGGTGGATGAGTAAGGCGGCTGTCGTAGAACATAGCAGCCAATCAGTATTCATTTCTGTCGGTTCTGAAAAGAGACGTAACTTTTGATCTTGTTCTGATGGAAGATATTTTCCTTCCGATTGGCCAATTCTGGAGACTTTTCATCAAGTGCTGGCTTTAAGAGGTCCAACTCGAAACAGTACATGTCTGAATTTTTATGTAACTCGTAATGTTGAATACATTTCAAATTCCACCAAATACACAGCATCACTTGGTTGTAGATCTACTTTTGAATTCATTAACTGGGGTTAATTTCGTTTACTCCATATTTTTCGCTCCATCTTGTTGTAATGGAAATGTGATCCATTAAGTTTTTCCCTGTTAAATGGTAAGACACCCAAACACGTATTTGATACACGATTGGAAGTGTTTCAAATTCATTGCAACTTTTATAGGAAATGCGTAGAGTATTTCTACGATGTCGTCTGACCTAAATTATTTTTAATCAGCATTTCGCCTGAGTCATCATCAGTGACTGCAGACCTGCCAGAATGTGCTTAGTCTTCCCTGATCAAAGTTTTCATTTATAATCCTAGCGAAACAGTTACGAATATAGTATTCTCAGCTAGGGCGCCATCTTTATAGACGGCGCTTATCTCTTTTTGCTGTTTATTCAGCTTTTTTTCATTTCCAGAAATGAAAGAACGTCAAATGATGAAAATTCAGTTTCGTCCATTTTCGCTTTTAAAGTAGAAACATTTAAAATGTACAATTCACACACGTATCGTGAGGAAAAATGCGTTGAAAAATTACATTTCAGAATATGTATATATGTCATAAATTTCAGCCACATGTGGCACTGAATCACCTGCTGAAAAAAAGCTACGAACGTTTGTTCCAACCCAATATATAAATTTTTTTCCTTTCTTCTCGAGAATATTTCTGCTCTTCCTTTTTCTTTTCGTTTTTAGTAGCATTAGACAATTTTAGTTGAGCCTCTTCATGCTTAGCACATTCTTAAGTTTGACACTTATTTCGTATTTATTTCGTGTTTAAATTATGTAAATCTTACAATTTTAGCTTCTGTTTACAGCTTGGGGATCATTCTAAAAACTATTTATAATTCTTAAAGAAGAAAATTCAAATTTCAAATTGTAAAAAAGGATTTATTGCAAAACAAAATTTATTTAAAAAACAGAGAAATTTTACTTTTAAATAGTCTCAAAATATGTCAGCTTTGCTGATTTTTTAAAATGATCTTAATTTTTGCACTAATCTAAGACTTTTATGCTTTAAAGGGTTTCGTGTTAATAATAATAATAATAATAATAATAATAATAATAATAATAATAATAATAATAATAATAACAGTCTACAAAGAATCAGCAAGTTTCAACTCATCTGAAAAGTAAATATTTATAACACATTAATGGTGAAATGAAAACCAGTACTAGATAAACACTTTTGCTGCTTTTTCAAGTTCATAAATATCCACTCTTTAATACTCAGCGCATTCACATAATTTGCATTCGCATAATTTCACATATGCATTTGTACAGGTATACAGAGAAGATGATTGATATATATATATATATATATATATATATATATATATATATATATATATATAAGAAAAATGTACTCTTAAGGTGTGCTATATTTATGTGAGAAAGTGCTCAATATCAGAGATAGAGCGTGTGTAAATATGAAAGTGAACATTGAAGTCAACACTTAGAGGCGACAGGCTGTTTCATGCTAGACGCAATCGTCAGGCCACCGATTGCCTGACAATTGCGCCTAGCATGAACCAATCTGTCGCCTCTGTGTGTTGACTTCAATGTTCACTTTTATATTTCATATGCTCTATCTCTGATATCTTTATCTCATAAATATAGAACACCTTAAAATTATATTTCTTCATATATATATATATATATATATATATATATATATATATATAATGAGTCAGCCATATAATATATTTTCTGTTTATACGTTGTTTATATATATATATATATAATTTATTTAAGTAAATGCTCTGTTTTTAATTAAACCGTATTAATTACATTTACCAGCCCGAATCTTCGAGAAATTTCATAGAATATATGTGTTCTCCGACAGGAATTGAACCTGTATTTCTATGCAGAAACCGTCATTAGATCTGAAGTCATGTAACATTCATCTACAGAGAAGTGTCTGGTTAGCAAATTCCAAATTACTGTTTTTAAAAACACAATCTTTGATGATTTTTCTCGATCCATCATATCTGCTAACAGAACCTGTCTTAACGTAAACAATGCCATCATATAATGAAACTTATTAAGTCCAACAATTATTTAATATAATTTTCTGTTTATACTTTATTTTTATAGATAAATTTATTTAAGTAAATGCTCTGTTTTAAATTAAACAATATTACATTTAACTTACAGGTTTTCAAGTGTTCTTTCACTTCTCTTTGAACAATTATAGCTGAATCTCATCTCTCACGTGCCAAAAGTCTCCTGGATTGATTTGGATTTTTTTAATTGAATTGCTGATCCTTCTTCCTGTTGTAACCTCCTGATCCAGTTTTCCTCTCTACTGTTCCCTCGTTTCACACACTTCGTATCCAGAAAAGAAAACCCATGTATGAATACAAAATAAAATAAATAAAAAGCATAATCGCTGTACCTAGTCAGTCGTCTTTAATAAATAAGCAAACATCCGACTTCCGGTAAATGACCGCCATAATAGACTACCAACAATAAGCTATATAAACAAATTTTTACTACGTTAACAAAAAAACACCGATCAAAATTAAAAATAAATAAATAAATATATAAGATAAAAAAAACAAATTAAAAAAAAAAAACAAGCAAAATAATTTGACATAAATAAAGAAACAAATAAGCGACTTCCGGTAAAAGTAACCGCCAAAATAGACTACCCATAATGCACCACTGACCCTTATATAAATAGCCGAGAAAAATAACAGCACCAGTCGCCTGACGATTGCTCTAGCATGAAACAGACTGTCGCCTCTAAGTGCTGACTTCCATGTCCACTTTTATATATATATATATATATATATATATATATATATATATATATATATATATATACACAGAGAGAGAGAGAGAGAAAGGGAAAGAAAGAGTGAGTGAGAGACAAAAAGAAAGAGCGAGAAAGACTTAGTTTGCCTCTACAATGCTATCTTCAAATCAATGCCTGCCGTCTATATTTATAAACCATCTATCTACTGAGCAAGCTTCTCATTATAACAATTATATATATATATATATATATATATATATATATATATATACATATACATATATATATATATATATATATATATATATATATATATATATATATATATATATATATATGGAGAGAGAGAGAGAATTAATACAAGTAAAATATTTGTCACTTAGCTGAGTGATGTTAGCTTCATCATCCCGACTCCAGAGTTTCGTAGCCGGGTCTTCCGGGAATCACTCGTCAGTGGTATTTATATATATATATATATATATATATATATATATACTAGTAGCATGGCCCGGAGTTGCCCGTGCTTGATTAAAAAATCGTACGACTCATACAGCAATCGCTATCACTTGACTTAAAATAACAACGTTAATGTTTAGTATAGAGCTTAGAAAAAATTCGCAATGTGAGATAGGCAAGAAGTTTGGGTTACACGTGAAATAAGCAGTAAAGTACTGAGGTCTACTGGGCCGCGTAGTAAAGACAGTACACTTCAACTTACAGTGAAAACTGTAACGTGGAGGTAAAATAGGTTGGGCAAACGATTGAGTAAATAAGTAACTTGCGACAGCAGTTAACTGTCTAATAGCAAAACTGAACTACGAAAAGGTAGAAATACGTATGGAATGCTAAGATGGACTGGGCTGCGCAGTAGAGGCAGCACGCGGAGATAAAATGGGTAATGCAAACGTTTAAGAAAATAGGTAACTTGCGGTAGCAGGAAGCTGTCAATTAATCCAAGGACAGATGCGTTAATGGCGATCAAATCAAGACGTGAGTGCGGATGCAGCCGCGCTGAAGGTATTTAAAGGGAGTGTGACTTGTCATTGATTGGTGTAGCTTGGACAATGGCTATGACTTGGACCAATGAATGAGCTCACGCAAAATGGAAGATGCTAGCGCGCATTCACGCACGCGTGCATGATTTGGCAAGCGCAAGGCATATGCAGCTTGGCTCTAACGCACGTGATTCCGACGATGAGAATGCAAGGAGCTGCAATGAAGCGTTTGCTCGTTTGGTTTGTGCGACAAGGAAAAGCAGCTAACCGTTTGCCGGCATTAGCTTTGAAATGGATTGGGAGGAAGCCCTGCTGTTTTAGCGCAAAAACTCCTCGTCAGGTCTGGGATGCGGCCTGGGCTAGGGGAAAAGGTTTAAAGAATTGGAAAATGGACTGCTGAGGTCGGAACCATTTTCACTCAGAACGTATGCGGGTTTTTTTTCAGTAAAGGCGCGAATAAAGGAAGTGCTTATTTTGGTAAGATGCGACGATTAAAGCAAAAGTGTTGACAAAGTCGAATATGTCATTAGTGGCTCAAAGTCAGACCAAGTAGCAGGGATAAAAAAGCCGAATTTCAATGGCCCTGCACCCATTCCAGAATTTGAGGTCAAATGTTTTCTTCCACTCCACTGCACGCACTGACCTGTTTCTTCCCGTGCATAGCGTGACCTTAAATTAATCTGCATTTAGGAAATACCCAACCGGAAAAACATTTTTAAGGGTTGACCGATTGTCGATTTGCACTCTGTTTGGGGGGAGCTCAGAGTTGAAACTTCACATGGTGACTACCAATGGCTTCCTCATAAATCCGGTCGGTTTTCGCTAAAAACCGACATGCGGTTAAGGCGCAATCTGGGCGTATGGGTTTTTGGGTTTTATCGATTTTCCGCGCTGTTTAGGGGTCCGTGGTCATGAAACTTCTGGACAACACTTCTAATGGTAGACTCTAAGAGGGTGTCAAATTTGGTTGAAATGCGATCATTCCTTCTGTAAGCCGATTTTTTCGATTAGCGATTTTTTCGGAACCAGTGTCCGAACTCAAAAATCGGGCTCCGTCATGTCCTTACGACACCCATTTGCAAACTTGTGGTGAAAACCGCATCGAAATCGGGTGAGAAATGCGGCCTGGGCGAGGTAACAACGCCCATGACAGACACACAGACAGACAAAATGAGAAATATATATATATATATATACATATATATATATATCATCTTCTCTGTATAGACCCTATGTAAATATCTGTATAAAAGTGAACATTGTAGTCAATACTCTGAGCCGCTGCATGTGAGTAGCTTTCAAATGTTACTATGATCATCATACTCCTTATTAATGTATTGTCTGATGGTACTTTAGTCCGACAGGTTGCAACTGAGTTTCCGTTAGATCGGTGGTTGTAGTGTATCCTATATAAGGTGTTTTGTGTTTTCTATTTACAGAGAAATATTCTCCGAGTTGGCAAGTATATTCATAGACACATCTCTCTTGGTTCGGGTTAGGATATTTGGGATATATTATTTTTAACAATTAGGTTGCTAGTTGCTGTCGATGTACGATGTTTTTTTTATTGCTGTTTCGTCTTTTTTGCAATTATGTTACATTTGATTTTGGTAGCATAGGTTAAAATCGTTATTGCCAATATTACATCCATCACTATTGTTATTGTTGTTTAAATTTTGTTGTTTAAACGAAATTTGATTTGCTTGTCGACTGTGTAATTAGGAAACCCATTATTGAAAACTTTTTGTTTTAAATTATTTAATTCTTTAAGGAAAATTATTTTGGTTGAGGAAATGAGTTTATCTCTTTGGATTAGGTTATTAATGACAGCATATTTATATTCTTTCAGGTCATTTACGATTGTTGAAGGAACAATAGAACTAATATTATATATATATATATATATATATATATATATATATATATATATATATATATATATATGTTTGTGTGTGTATGTGTATGCGCATGAAACGGTACTGACATATTTACTTATATAACATCAATGATGACCAGGCAGTTTTCTAAAGTGTTTACGAGTTATATATCTTATCTTCGTATAATCATCTCAGCTGCATAACAGAGTTTGAAAGTATCTCATTGCAAAAATTAGAAATAGATAACTTACATCAGATATTTCTGGTTAAGGACGTTTTAGTATAGTCATTTTCTATTCATGTCTGGGTAAGGAAATTGAGGTGTCGGGGAGATTATCCGTGGATTAAGGTTTAGCACGTTAAGACTTAGACTTCTATCTATTCATCGATCTATTTGTGTGTATGAGAGAGAGAGAGAGAGATCATGTGTGTGTGTGTGTGTGTGTGTGTGTGTGTGTGTGTGTGTGTGTGCCAGTCAATTGCGCACGCTCTTATTAAAGCATAAAAAAAAATTCAATCATCTTATATTTGCTGGTGTTGTTATCTTATGAGATTTGCAATGGGCTGTTCTTTTGTGGCACCTGCATTGGCATCGCTATCAGTGTAATGCTAACGGGAGGCAGAAGCATAACGTTAGGTGCAACTGACAAGGCATATTTCAGTTTGGGCTTATGGTGCTTCTAATAGACGTAATTACAATCCCAGTTTTTACTTCCAACCTTCATAAAATGAAAAATGAAATCAACGCATGTTTACCGAAGCTCATTTGATAAGGATTTAGCCTCTGGCGATGGTTTTGGCGATAGACCTCCGCCCCCATAACCATATATATTCTGAAACTACATTACCCAAGGTACTTTGATAAGTATATTTCATTTTGATGAAAGGGGACGGGGGTACAACCCCCCTACCAATGAATTTTTCTCCCTTTGATATAAATTAAATTTAAATTTGAACAAGGGAATAATTCCTAGGGTACTTGTATAAGTATATTTCATTTTGATCAAACTGGAAATTTTCCCCTTTGATTTAAATTTAAGGGAATGACTCTTATCCAAAATATAGAAGGTGAAAGCCAGAAGATGGAGGCCACATCGGTAAGATCAAAATGAGAAAATATGGATGTCAAGTTGTGCAAGAAATCACCAATCAGTCACTAGTGCATTACAACACATATTTGTTGCGACAATTCAACTGTCATATCAATGTTGATATCTGCTCATCAATTCATTCAATCAAATATTGCATCAAATACATATCAAAGAGTCAGATCAAGCTGGTTTTGCACAACCACCTCCCACTGAATAATTTTCCCCTTTGATTTAAATTATATTTAAATTTGAACAAAGGAATAATTCCTAGGGTACTTGTATAAGTATATTTCATTTTGATCAAAGGGGACCCCACTGGAAATTTTTCCTCTTTGATTTAAATTTAAGGGAATGACTCCTATCCAAAATATAAAAGGAGAAAGCCAGAAGATGGAGGTCACATCGGCAAGATCATTGAATAATATTGAAATGCATCATTTACTCCAGAAATTATAACAATGATTTAAGATCAAACATCATTTTCTTACAAAACTGTGTGACGGGTAACTCGGCTAGTGTAATATGAAGAAACATAGTCTTAAGATGTGCTATATTTATGGGATAAAGTGCTCAATATCAGAGATAGAGCGTGTGTAAATATAAAAGTGAACATAGAAGTCAACACTTAGAGGCGACAGTCTGTTTCATGCTAGACGTAATCGTCAGGCCTGACGATTGCATCTAGTATGAAACAGACTGTCGCCTCTAAGTTTTGACTTCTATGTTCACTTTTATATATATATATATATATATATATATATATATATATATATATGACACTGACATCTGAGTTTAATAGATATATTTGCAAAAATTACACAAAAATTTCTTGAAATACTAAAGAGTAAATTTATTCAATATTCAAACACGGCATCCATACGACTTCGGAATCTTCTGCAAATCTTCTGGACGGTCAAGTTGGTGAATGTGGTCATAATCCTTGCCTTCAGTTCATGATTGGTGCTACAAGGAGTTTTGTTGTTCTCTCGCACAACTGCGCCCTACACATAATAATCGAATGAGTTTCAGCCTGGGGAGTTAGGCGGCCAGACGTAAGGGGTGATGTGATCCTAGAAATTGCCTGACAGCCACGACTGTGTTCTCAAGCTTGTCCTGTTGCTAGACATAGGGCCTTCCTGCAGCTACCGTCTTCACACGGGACAGCACTACCTTCTCAAGGGACTTAATGTAAGAATCCGTGTTGAGTCTGAGGCTCTCACCAAGAAACACTTCGACTTTTTTCTCATCAGAACGATAGGAGTGAGTTTTCTGATCTGCCATGCCTTCGTAATCACCATTAGACCCAACACTTTCTGAATCCTCTGCAATCTTCTCAGATGAACACCCAAACACTCTGAAATGTTCGTATTGGAGCTTCCGTCGCGAATGCCAAGCAGTACAGCATGCCGTTTACAAATTTCTGGTGAAGTGAATAGCGTCATGGTCCTCCTTTTCTCAGAGACGGTGCCAAACTAACTCTACTATACTGTGCAGTCGTCAAAATAAAAAAGAAGCAACGCGCATGCGCGAAATTAAAAATACTAAAATGGCGACAAATATACCCATTATACCCTGTATAGTGCAAAGAAAGTCTCAAAATTTTAGAGGCCATTATAATACAAAAGAAACAGCCAACATTAAATTAAATATATTTCTCTATAAGTGACCGTATATATATATATATATATATATATATATATATAGTTGTGTATTTGAAAGCCCTTATTATAAAAACAAGAAATAAAAGTTTTATCAGCATTAATTATGAACACGCCCACAACGTCCTGACTGTATTTTGAAATTAATAATACGTCTGCTAATAGTACTTACACGCAATTTATTATAGCAGTAAAAAAAGATAGTCCTTGAAAATGGCTAATAGCTTAAATGAAAGCGCTCGGAACCAACAAACCTCTTGAGCAATCTTTACATTCATCAATCTAGAAAAGAAGTTACTTGTACTAAAAACTAAACAAAATCATCATGCTTACCCTGTCTGAATATTCGAGAAATCTTGTTAGAAAATATGCACCGTGCAGCAGGATTCGAAGCCGCGTCCCCTACGGAAAACTGTCGTTAGATTAGATGTGCCTTAGACCAATTAGACGACGTAGAACCTCCTGATCAAACAAAGTCCGAATATTATTTCTATCGCAAATACAAATAAAGTTATAAATTTTATAAAGTGCACACGAACTTTATGGACACCCTGTATGTATATATATATATATATATATATATATATATATATATATATATATATATATGTGTGTGTGTGTGTGTGTGTGTGTGTGTGTGTGTGTGTTATCAATTTAATATAATTTCGGCCTGATTGTTGTTATGACATGAAACTCGGACGTGCAGAATTTGGTATTATTGAATTGATACTATCATTATTATTATTATTATATTTATTTAGGTTCTCTCGGCATTCACATTGACCCTCAGTATATTTTAGATTTTAAGCTTTTAGCTTATTTTAAGTTTTAGCTTTTAGTCTTACAAATTGTATATATAAGGAAAAAATATCGGATTAAAAATAAATCCATTAATTCTTTATAGAGAGATCGATAAATCTTGCATTTTACGATGAGGTTTAACATAATTTGCAGAGTACAAAAGTCGTATATGGAACATAATATGATACAAGTTATAAAAATATAAAGTGAAAAACTTGTTTGTTGTGTGTGTGTGTGTGTGTGTGTGTGTGTGTGCAGGTGGGTGGGTGGTTGGTTGGTTGGTTGTGTGTGTGTGTGTGTGTGTGTGTGTGTGTGTTTTAAGAAAAAACAGGTTGAAAAATATGTGTAACAGTTTTCAGATTTGAAGATATTTCTACTAATACTGATCGGCGCCATCACTGTGTGGGTGTTATATTCGTTGACCTTGCAAATCTTCACTCTACTAGACACGTTGTAACGTCAAAAACAACAGCTGAAACATTCTTTACTGGATTCAGCCGGTTCCATAATGGTTGGTACCGGTCTCCGATAGATTCGGGGTAGTTTCTAATGCTTAACATGCTACCCATTACCCAACCACTTCTAGGTACCTCGCTTTTCGCTTAACTTAAAAGGGGTTGGACAAAATAACTGGAACAGGTGCAAATTCCACTCGTATATTTCAAAAACCTATTATATTAAGAACTTTAACTAAAACTTCCTAATTGCAGGTTATATCTATTGTAAATACGTTTATTTATCTACTTTACTGTCTTATTTATTTTTAGAATTTAGTCAAATTTAAGCTAAAAGAGTGACCTCTCCGAGTTCGAAAAAAGGAAAATTGTTGGAACTTGCATGGCAGGAGCCTCGATCACTAAGGTTGCTGAACTGTTTGGTTTTTCAAGAGCTACCATATCAAGAACTATGACGCAATTCGAGAAACAGGGCAAAACCTCCAGCAACCGTAGCAATTCGGGCCAGACTTGCAAACGTACTGACAGGGACCGACGTGCATTGAAACGCAATGTGGCAAAAAATCATCGGACTATTGCAGCCAAAGTGACTGCTGAGTTGAATAATCATCTGAATAGTCCAGTTTCTACTAAAACTGTTCGTCGTGAGCTCCATAAGGCTGCATATCATGGAAGAGCCGCCGTAAGGAAACCTTTTCTCTCCACTCGCAACATTCAGAAGAGGTTGAAGTGGTGCAGAGATCACAATGCCTGGTCTGTAGACCAATGGAAGCAAGTCATATTCTCAGATGAGTCCAGTTTTTCTCTTTTGCCAACTTCAGAGCGAGTTTATGTGTGGTGGCAGCTCAAAGAAGTTTACAACACTGACTGCCTTCTTCCAACAGTGAAGCATGGAGGTGGATCAGTGATAGTTTGGGCCGCCATATCATGGAAATGCCTCGGTCCAATAGTGGCCCTGCATGGTAGAATCAACAGCAAAGATTACCTGAACATTTTGGGATATAATATTCATCCAATGGCCCAGATTTTATTCCCTGATGGTGACTGCATCTTCCAAGACGATAATGCTCCAAACATACTGCTCGAGTGGTTAAGAATTGGTATGAAGAGCATGAACACATGGAGAGGCCTCCCCAATCTCCAGATATCAATTATTGAAAATTTGTGGTGCATTTTGGAGTGACAAGTTAGAAGCCGCTATCCTCAACCGTCGTGTCTTAAAGAGCTGGAGCAGGTGTTAATGGAAGAATGGCTGAAAATTCC
>OZ038488.1:126135863-126198363 GCA_964036315.1 Acanthosepion esculentum
CACAAGTGTTTACTCCTGACTTAATAGTAAGTATAATCGTTTCGATAAAAGGTCAAATTGGTAGCTGATCTCAAAAATTATCTACATTCTCTTGTCAACTTGAGCAAGGAATGACGCATTAATTTTAACGTCTTCAAAAGAAAACCGTCCTCTTTTCATCGCCTGAAAGAACCATTTTTAACTTTCAGCAGTATGGCTGTTGCTAACCTCCAGGAGATTGACACATTGCACTTTTTTAGACTAACGTTTTCTACTGACGAGAAGTAGAAAAGATTATATTCAATCAATTGCCAGGTCTGCTGCTAGCAATGCTGGTTCCCTCGGTCGTGCTAAAAAATTCTCGCCATAATCTATCTTACATATTCATAAGTCTGTCATTTGTCCGTGCTTTGAATATTGCTGCCACATATGGTCTGGTGCTTCTGCCATATATTTAAAGAGTCTTGGTTATTGGTCCCAACCATCTCGTCTTCTCTCTCTTTTCCACCGCCGTAGCTTCCCAGTGCCTTTCCTAGAAATAATTTCATGGTAAATGTTCTAATGAACTCTCTTCTATGGTAGGTAGACATTATAAATTTAAGAGCGCATTACTAGATTGGCGGCAAGGTCTCACCATTTTACAACTGAAATGACGAGATGTAACAGCTCTATGCTAATAGTCTCTTCTATCGCATGTCTCGATTGGGAAATTCTTTTCTGACCTCTTACTTTCAACTCAAATTTTATCTTCAAAAATTTAAATGCAATGTCGAAATTTTCTGTCTTCTTAATTTTTGAACTATGTGTGTGTATGTGTGTCTGTGTGTAAAATGTGTGTGTGTGTGTATGAGTGTAGATAAATGTTTTGCATATATTGCATATATTTGTTTAAAAGTACTTGTGTGTCTGTGTGTATATGAATGCGTGTGTATGTGTGCGTATTTGTGTGTGTGTATGTGTGTGTGTGTGTGTGAGAGAGAGAGAGAGAGAGAGGTCGATTTGCTGCTCTTTCCAGATCATCTCTCTAACTCTAAATGTTGTATTTGTCAAAGACAACTGTCATTTTAATTCTAAAAAATAAATACAAAATTTAAAATATCTTCCATTTTAAACGAAAGAGGCCACTTGCTCACTCTGGTAACTGATTTGCATATACCGGAATGGAGACAGAATATGTTATAATTATTCCATAAATTATTTAGACTAACATCCTCATCCGCTTAACATAAAAATTCAGCTGACATATTCGCCGAACGTCTTCAGGTGTTTGCAGCTTTCGTTAAACCATGAGTTTCTGAGGTGTTAACGATGAAATTCACCGCGGCCATTTTCTTCCTCCTTTTTAATTGCAACCTGAATCTCGGCGTTTAGAAAGAAATTACGTACGATGAATCAATGAAGAAAAATGAAGACTTTTAAGTTTCAAATTTGTCATATTTTTGCAGTTTTATTTTTGTGGGCAATTAGGATCAGTCTTTCTTTCTATAAGGTGGAAGCAAATGAATAATGGGTCATTACACACACTCGCCAACAAACACCGGCAAAGCCTGAAAGAAAGAGAGAGAAAGATAGTGTAAAGGAAGAAAGTAAATAATACGACACAGATTCAATAAAAAACCAATTGCGCATATATACATACATATATATATATGTGTGTGTGTGAATATATATATATGTATATATATATATGTGTGTGTGTGTGTGTGTGTGTGTGTGTGTGTGTGTGTGTGTTCCTTTCGCTTCACCTCTTTATACTGACTTTATTTTATTATCCTTGCTGTTTCTGCATTGTTTTTGGTTTTTATGTTTCTCTTTGTTTTTTATACATACATATATACATTTTTATACATACATATATACATTTTTATACATACATATGTATACATACATATATATTGTTGTGGATTCCAGGGAGGGAATCCTGCACAAATAAATAAAAAACGCCAGTAATTGAAATAGGAAAATAAGTGTATTGAACGTAAGAATACAAACTTGAAATGAAGATTAGTAGTCCAGGAATGCGGGTTAGTAGAAAGTATTTGTAGAAGTCTCTTCTGCAATTGAAGCCGTAATTATCTCTCTCTCTCTCTCCTTCTCTCTCTCTCTCTCTCTCTCTCTCTCTCTGGGCTCTACGTATCTCAACCTTGTCTCAACGTATCTCCCGTATAAGTATACTTTAGACGAGTCCATCTTGTGTAAAAGGGGAGAGCCCTACAACACACACACACACACACACACACACACACACACACACACACACACACACACACATATATATATATATATATATATATATATATATATATATATATATATATACAGGATGATTGAAAAATATCTTCCCATTTTAAAATACATATCATTTATTTATTAACTATAATTTTTACAAGAAATTCATATGAGAGGAAAGCGTTTAGTATGTTTTATTTGAAATTCGATATGGACACTAGAACTCGCTAGCAGCTACTCGAGCCACCCACGAATAGCATCAAATGATTTAAACAGGAACTCTTGCGGTATGGAAGACATCTCTTCTTGTATTCGACCTTCAAGTTTTTCGAAAGTCTTGCTTTGGCATGGTAAACTTGCTTCAAAGTAAAAAGTCACAGGGTGTTAAGTCAGGACTCCAACCACTCGTCGCAGCATATCAGCAATTGACTGCTTATATTTCTCTTTCTTTTTCATTTAATATATGACAAAAATAATATACTGCCGAAAATTCGATCTCCCGGAGCAACTCAGAAAGAGGCCGCATCCGATGCAAGCATTCCTGACAAATACAGGCTTCAATATCAAGTGATAGAACAATCATAGTTATTAATAATAAAATAAAATATTTCAATTCTCTTATTTAAATCTGTACTCAGAATTCCATGAATTTCTTTCTTTTCTATGCACTTTTCATTAGTGCATAGTTGATTTTTTCATAGTGTACCTGTGTGAGCGTGTGTTTGTTTTTGTGCGTACGTTTGTGTGCGTGAGCACGCTCATGTTCCCGTCTGCGTGTATGTGTGTACGTGTAGAATACTGTGGTTACGCAAATGGTAAAATGTTAGATTAAATTCAAATGCTTGATTGAATTCATTAAATTAATGGCAAATTCATACACACACACACACGCACACACATATATATCATAAACTATAGTCTTAAGGTATGCTATACTTACTGCTAAAATCTTTAGGCCATAATCAGAATAAAAAAATTCACCTAACGTATTTATCACCGCAGATAAAATTAGAAATTTATACAAACTCATCCCTTAAAAATACAACAAAATACTCAGGGTCAGCATAACTAAAACATACAGAAAACACCCAAATCTACAAAATATCATATTAAGTAGATGATTAAAATATTGTTCAAACATTAGACCTTGACGACTGAATAAATTGAATCGCTAAACCACAGTCATTCATTGCACTAAAGGACCACCAAGAAAACAAAAACTAAAAACCGCAACTAAAAGTGAATTTGGTAAAATAAGTAAAGTAATCAAACGAACCCAGGAAAAAAAAGAAGTTAGCAGTAAACCAGTGGAAAACACAAAAATAACCACAGAAGTGTTCCGTAACATAAAAATCAATATTACGAATTTATACAACTAAATATAAAAGATTTCTACCATTGAATAATCGAACCAATACTAAATGAAACTATCTCCTTATAAAAAATAAACACAAACGAACTAAAAATCAGTGAACATTGCAAAAATCACTGTTATTTGACAACGAAGTTGCTTGACTAAAGAACAAAGAAATGTTCAATGTTATAATGGGGAGTTATGACAGATCAAAACGCCGCAGGCAAATAGACATCTGCTTTTTCAAAGAAATCTTTAAAGGTTACTAGTAGCAACTACTGAACAATGAACTTGGTATGACGAATATTTTGCTCAGTGGATTCCCGATCAAAAGCGCACAGGCTAATCACATCACGGGGAAATCTGACATTTCCTGAAGCAGATGCAGCTGGTTTCCTTAGACCTTTCCTAATCCAGGATGAGTGCTGGGTTCCTCACTTTGAACCAGAGACAAAAAGACAATCTATGCAGTAAAAACGCCCATCCTCACCTGCCCAAAATAAGGCCAAGGTCATTTTATCTGCAGTGAAGGACTGACTTTTTGGGGGATGCAAAAGTCATTGTTTTTATTGACTATTTTGAAAAGGACCACACAATCAATGGCGAGTAGTATGCCATTTAGTTGAGGTACTTATTATAGACTATCAAGACTAAATGCCCAGAAACAGTGACAAAAGGGGTATTGTTTCAACATGACAATGCTCCATCACATAAGGCCTTGTTCTGAATGGGTTCTGATGTCCGGGTCAGTAGCTTTGAACCGGTTGATCACCCTTCCTGATTTGACTATCATCTGTTCCACAATATGTAAAAATACTTGGCTAGGAAACACTATCGCAGTGATGATGACGTCATATCTGCAGTTGTACACTTTAAATAGTCACATCCCAGTTTGCCTGGAAAGAAACAATGAAGTTAATAATAAGTACAGTTGAAATTGATGCATGCAAGATTTCACAGCTCTAGTATCACTTCTTCATAGTTAGCCTATTAACTTTTCAGCCCACCTTTGTAGTATGATATTCAAACCATCCTAATAATATTATTGAGTGTCACTATGAAATGATAGTTTCGTTATGTCAAACTTTAATTTCAACATTAGCACGTGATACAATCAGATGGCACTCCAATCACTCAATAACCAGTCGTCTGAACTTTTGTAACTCATCTGATTGAACACTATTCACGTACATACAATTTAATATTATCTACAATAGAATCTTCAAAATTAAAACCAGAGATATTCTTTTAAAAATAAATGTTAAAAGGCCATTATCAGAAATAATATTGCGTTTCAACAAAGCATTAAGATGTCCAGTTATATCATGAAATACAAGAAATATCGTTTTAATCGACGGGATGATGTTTCTGTCGTCGAACATTTTGAAATGGAATTCGTAGATTTCCGCGGAATGTTGTGACAACTGACACCTTCTCTTGTGGAAAGTGATCTTCCTCACTTAACCTTTCTATAAATTCCATAGGAATGAAACCAATAAATTACAAACCTCTTTCTCTTCACATCCGTAATTCAGCCTCTGATTCATTTATTTTCAAAGGTAACAATACTTCATTTGCCATCTTCATCTTATTCTGCCGCCATTTTTACAATATCGCATTTCCAGCAGTTCTTCGTAATTGAAGCATTCGTGATTTACATGCATACGTATTAAATGGCCATTATATCCAAGACACGGATTTATAAAGACTCGTATACATACATATATATATATATATATATATATATATATATATATATATATATATATATATATAAAATTTGTGTTTATATATATATATATATAAAATTTGTGTTTATATATATATATATATATATATATATATATATAAACACAAATTTATATATATATATATATATATATATATATAGTATACCTGTGCAATATCACTTCTATTGAAAATCCTGAAAACATAAAAATTTATATAAGTTACACAAGCCATGAGTTCAAAAAACGGTACAATCAACATCAAAGTTCATTTAGGATAAATACATATAGAAATTAAATATATCTCTCGAAGTACTTCTGGCACTTAAAAGAATCCAATAAAACACCTACAGTAAAATGGAAATTAATAAGAAAAGCTAGAATATGTAGGTCATTAAATGACCCATGTCCTTTGTGAATACATGAGAAACTATATATTACTAAGTTTATAAAAAATAAAAATTTGCTGAATCAGAGAAATGAAATAGCAATTTTTTTGCCGTCATTGTCAAAAATTCTCCCTTAAATAATATTTAAAAATAATTTTTAAAAATGCGAGCTAGTAATATATATACTTATATTTGATATGAAAAAATAATTTTATTTAATGTAAGTAATTCTATTACATTTACTTGTTTTAAAAAGAAATATAGTTTATTAATAATTAAGAGGGAAAATACAAGGTAACCAAAAAAGTTCTGTCCGTTTTTTGATTAGTCATTGAATGAAGTTGAAATATATATGAAATGCGTGTAGCAACTGTTTTCAAATTCGGACAGCCGGAAGTACGAACATCAGACGTTATAAAAAACATGCGCACCGTTCCCGGCCATCAGTTATAAGCCGGACAGCTGTGAGAAGGATGGAAGTATCTAGAGATCTCGTTCGTTACTGTTTGCTTTATGACTTCAAAGTGGGCTTATCAGCAGCTGCATCAAGTCGCCGCATATGTCAAGCGCTTGGGGATAGTTCTGTGGTTGAACGTACTGCAAGGCGTTGGTTTCGAAAATTCAAGTCGGGAGATTTGTCTCTCCATGATGAGCCTCGCAGTGGAGGAACACAGGTCTTGAATGACGGAGTTCTGAAGGCGGCAATTGAAGAGGACAGTAGTCTAACGTGTGGTGAACTTGCAAGACAGTTCAACGTTTCCGATGAAACAGTTAGACTTCACCTGCACCGCCTAGGTAAGACGTACAAACTGAGCAAGTGGGTTCCGCAAACGCTGTTGGAGGTCCACAAGGGACAACGAGTGGCAGCCTGCGTATCGCTGCTTTCTCGCAACAGTACCGCATCCTTATTCAATCGAGTGCTTACCAGTGATGAAAAGTGGGTTCTGTACGAAACTCCCAAGTGTTCCAGACATTGGTTGTCTCCTCGGGTTTCTGTCCTTCACACCGCAAGACCACCTATGCACCCACGCAGGATTATGCTTTGTGTCTGGTGGACAGGTCGTCAAGTGGTTCATTATGAACTGCTACCAACGGTCCAAACGGTCACTGGATACCTATACTCGCAGCAATTGAAACGTGTGCAACGGGCATTGCGCCAGAAGGAGCCAGCACTGGTGAATCGCAAAGGTGTGTTTTCCTCCATGACAACGCTAGGCCACATGTCGCGCGAGTGGTCAGGGATACCATACAGCAACTTGGGTGGGAGACTTTGTGTCATCCACCTTATTCACCTGACCTTGCGCCATCCGATTACCACCTCTTCCACTCCCTGGATAATCATCTTCGTGGGAAATCCTTCACCAATGAAACAGACTTGCGCAAAGCCCTCACGGACTTCTTTGCCGAGTTCTACCGCAAGGGCATTGAACAGCTGGAGACATATTGGCAGAAGGTGCTGGATGCCGATGGCGATTACTTCGAAGACTAAATATAAGTTACACATACTGTGAAGCGTTTTCTTTTTTTTCTTTAAAAACGGACAGAACTTTTTTGGTTACCTTGTATTTTAAAATTGCAGTTAAATAAAACGTAATCTAACCTAAATATTCCCAAACAAATCTTAAAGTATACAAGTAGGAAAAATACCGAAATGATTTTTGCCGCTAACAATAAAAAAAAAGAAAAGGCCCAGACGACATGCATTTAACGGATGTCAGAATCTGTTGAAAAATACATCCCTACCCTCCCTAAACTTAACCCCTTTTCGAACGTAAATAATAACTGATACAACAAAAGTTAATAAAAATGAGCACGCTACCACCCCTTGTCTGGATGAGTGGATTTCTCTGTGTCATTGGAAACAGTGAATTATTATTTTTTCTGTGCGTTTAAAACTCAGTAAATTTTAAAAATAAGTTACTCCAATATTCGCTTGAAGATGAAATGGAACAAACATTTTTAAATTACAAAATTAAATTTGAAGTTTTTGGCTTCCATTTTTGAATCATTGTTATTATTGTGTAGCGAAAAAAACATATTTTAAATCAGTTAATTTATAATATTTATGCTCTGTAAATTTACATTGAGCACTGTTTTGTAAAAATAAATATCAATAAGAACACCGGATTATATATCTTACTGTTCTTTCTTGATATATATATATATATATATATATATATATATATATATATATATATATATATATATATATGATGGACTCTCCCGTCGAACTCGACGTATGAGGGTCAGACAGATCAGTTCCCAGAAACTGAAAGCCCGACACCCACACAGGATTTGATTATAGTGGTGAAGGCTTTGTGCAGGGACATCCACACTTTTTGGAGGGACGAATACAGGGACCTGGTGCAACCAATGCCACAAGGTCCCCAAATGACCCTCCGCAGGTTTTGAATTCAGAGTTGCCCTTCTCCTAGACCAGTTGCCATCCAAGGCTATAGAACCCAGTCTGTCCTGCTATTTACCCATAGTTGGAGGGAGAAGAGGATTCACACCTTTCCCAAGGTAAATAAATAAATATATATATATATATATATATATATATATATATATATATATATATATATATATATATATATATATATATGCATACACTATTTACATTGTTACATTGTTTGGACTGTTGTCCTCATCATTATTGCCATATTCGCGACGTTTCGGCCGTTGCACGCTCAGGCCTTCTTCACGTGATATTAGTTGGACTTTCGAACCGAACCGTTTATTTAGTCCACAGTGGTATATTGTTCTCATCCAACGTACCATGCCTTTGGTCATCTCATTTTCAGGGAATTCCCCTTCGTAACTCAACTCCCCGAGTTTTTGTTCCTTCTGCCGAGTTCATGTGTTGATCTCACAACTGTTTGGGTCAAGTCACATTTTGGATCTCTCAATCAAAGTTTTTATCCACTGGGCCATTCAATATAACCGGCCTCAGGCTCGTGAACGTCTAAATGATGTTTCATATGTGAGCACATGCCTTCATCAAGTGTTCCTTGTTTATGTTAGCTATTCCGTCCATGATTATAACTTTCTAGTTGATCTCCCTCTCGCTACAGACGTAGTCGTAGAATTCATATCAGATTTAGAATATAGTATATGACTGAAGACATTATCATATATCTTGTACAGTAAAGCCATGTGCATTTTTCAGCTGAAAAATAACATTGCCACTGTAGAAGAAAGCATGAAGGGATGTACTTTATGTTCAATCATGTTGAGCAAGATGAAACGCAACGTCGATGTAAATGATAAAAACCCAGAAGAAATCTGCCTAAACTACAGGTTTATCTTCTCACACTTTACGTTCTGTAAATCTACTTCGCTTCATTAGGAGAACGGTGTTAGTTAACCAGATCGCTACTGTTTTTCATTCTTTTTTACAAGTTTAGAAATAATGCTTTCACTTTTTAAAATAAAGCATGAGGAACACGACAATGAATACTAATTGATAAGAGAGTCGGGTAAAAGTTCGATCCGCTCTTGTAGCAAACCCCCGCTAATCTTGACCAATTTTGGTATCTACTTAGTAGAGAGCTGCTCGTAGAGATTTCCACGAATGTCACTGGTTGAAAAAAACAGGGTTTTTTAACATTTTCAAGCGTTAAGCTTCCAGTCACTTGAAAATTTGGTATTAAGCTCAGTATTTTTCATAAAGCAAATCTTTAAACCTATCAAGAAAAGCGTAAATCTACTTTTGCGCCTCCTTTGTACCTCCATATAATAGTAGATATAGATAAATAGAGTGGTCTTGCATATGGGCGTATGTATGTGCGCATAAATGCACGAGTGTTTGTGATTCAAAGTCGGGGTTACGCGAGATGGAGGATAAGACTGTTCTAATCAAAGTTATATATCGAACAATATTCATTGGTCGGCACACATCATCTTATTCATACCTGAGAGACATGACAGGCAAGCGTTTCTCTGCAGTCGTCAGGAAGGGGAAGATAATAGGTCTCATACCCTTCGGCGACAGATATTTCTTTGAAGTTTAGACAATTCCGTCTCTCTCGGGTTCATAAGAGAATCGGCCGGCGACTTGATTATTTCCATCGCTGTCAGACACACACAAAAGTTGGATTTTTCATCTGCAGACAATTCCATTATCGATAAAATTATCAAAAGTATAATTACTATCATAATTATTATTGATTTAATTATTTGTTTGTAGGCAAAAGTTTCCGGCACTTTGGGGGGGAAACTAGAAAACTCAATACACAATTGGAAAAATAGTTTTTCGGTAGAAACCTTTGCACAAACCTTATAATAGAAAAGACAATTATTATTATTATTATTATTATTATTATTATTACATCATCATCATCATCATTATATTTCAACTTCTGCTATGGTCACACTACCTACCAAGTCTGATGGAAGTCCTAAGTCAGGTAGTGATATGTTCTTATTGCTACATTTCATCATTTGTTTTTCTAACTCCCATAATATTGTTAGGGTTGCATGGATACAGTTCTTAGTATGTGGGCTGTACTTATCAAGACATTTTTCTATTTTTCTTAAGCTAGGATTGCCAGGGATTTTTTCAATGTGTTGTTCTGTTCCTTTTTTATCATTCCAAGCACACCTACTATGACTGGTCCTATTCTTGTTTTCAATTTCCATATTTTTTTCGATTTCCAGGTCTTTATATTTCGATAGTTTTTCAAATTCCTTGGCATCTATGTTACAGTCCATTGGGAAAATCATATCAATTAGTAGGCAAGTTTTTTTTGTGGGGGGGGGGACAGTTATATCCGGCCTATTTGCTTCAATCTTCCTGTCTCTAAAAATGGTGTAATCCCATAGAATTGTGATGTCTTCTATTTCTGTAACCGGTGCTGGGTGATGTTCATACCAGTGTTTGATAACATCTTTTCCAAAATGTTTGCAAGTTGTCCAGTGTAAGTATTGCCCTACTCTATCGCGACGATTTTTATGTTCATTTGGCGCAAGTACAGAACATCCTGAGATTAGATGTTCTATGGTTTCCTGATATTTGTCACAAAATCTGCATTTTGGTTCTACACTATTGTGTATGATATTTGCCTGAAAGTTCCTAGTGAAAAACTTTGGTCTTTCGCTGCAAGAATCAAGGCATCCGTGTCAGCCTTTCATCCGTGATGTTTGTAACTATCAATGTGCATGATGCATGTTATGCTTAGAAAGAAGCTTTCTTGTCTTAGAATCCATTCGTCTGATATCATTTGGAGTCTAGTTCAAGATATTGAACCTATACTGAGTCACTGGTATGGCAAGACTATTAATGGTCATATTTCTCTTCTGAAAATTCAATTCATTTCTTAATATCAGTCACACTCTTTTCACCCTATTTCTTTTTTTGTGAATTCCTTCACCCTCATTTACACCGAGGTACTTATAAGTTACTTTTTGCTCTAATTCTTTGATTATTACCCCAGATTCTAAGCTAATCGATGAGCTTTGTTTTAGTGATCCTTATAAAATTTTGGTTTTAGCACATTTTATCCAAACCGAATTTCATTCCAATGTCATCACTGAAACATTTTACTTTTTTTAGAAAACCTTCCAGGTCACTGCCATTCCTAACATTCAACTTTAAGTCATCCATGTAAAATGACTTATTTTCTTTTGATATCCTGTCCTGTTAAGTTCGCTGGTTAATGCTATTAGTGATATACAAAATAGTAAGGGAGACAAAGAGTCACCTTGAAATATTCCTCTGTTGATGTAGTGGGAAGACATGTATTTGGTCTGTAGTTTTGGGGTGCATTTGTGTCACCATACTTGGGTAGTAGGAAGGTAATTCCTCTGGATTTCCATGTCGGAATTTTAGTAAGATCATTAACAATCTCTTTGGCTAGTTTTTTGTGCTGTATTTAGATAATACAGCCAAAAGTAAAGATTTGTTTCTATTCCTGGAGATTCCCTGTTGTATGCTTTTTCCGTGCACATTCAAAATTCTCTTTTGCGATTCCTGCCCATGTTTGTTCTCGTTTATTTTTCATCCGTTCTAACTCTTGCGTAATACATATTTTTCCCAGAACTGTATAACCTTTTCCATTATTGTGCTGGGGATATTGTCACTTCAATTTTTTGCTTGCCTATTTCTCTGTAACGTTTTTTCGCATCGGTTTGAAAGATCTTGTTCTGTCTGTAGAATCTTGATGTTTTTTCTTAGCGTCTGAATCTTTGAGCCTTCAATTGCATTGTTAGAGTTATTTTTCTTTAGCTGATAGGACTTTCATTCTTAATTCTTTATTTTCTTTTGACTCTTCTGCCTTTTTTTCGTTCGTCCTTACATTTGGACCTCTTGCCAGTTGATCGAGTACTGATAATTCACTTCCAAGTTGTTCATTTTCTTTCTCTATTTTTCTTTTTCAAGATGGGTCTTCATGTCTGTGAGACTGCCTTTTTTTTACTTTGATGTTTAATTTTCTTTTTTGCTTGCTATTGCTGATGCATATATTGTTTCGTTGGGACTGATACGTGGGTCGACTTCATCCAGAATTAATTTGAGTGATACATTGTAGAGTTTAATAGTTTTGAGGTTCTGCTTTATTGATTGTAATTTTGGGAGTTGTTCTCGTTCGTCCATTTCAATATTTTATGTCTAACTTATATGTTTCATGATTTCTTGCTTGGCTTCTTGTAGACTATTCTTGCTTTCCCTAAAATAATTTGGTTCAGAGTGTTTTGGACTCGTTTTATTGCAAGCCTGTGAGTGAATAAGATCACGCCTTTCCAACTCTTCTAAAGTTTCAGCATTATCTTCACAGTGATTGGTGAGTATCTCAGTTTCTCCATTTTGATCTGTGGTTTGTGTGATGTTAGTACATTTTATATCCATTCCTCGTTCCCTTTCATGTTCTATTCTCGTTGCAGTTCTTTTTGTTTCTTTCATTTCACCATCTGTCAATCGGTTATTTCACATGGTGTATATTTTTACATTGGCTAGTTAATTTCTGTCAATGTACTTTCTAATTGCGTGTCTAACATTTTCTCGCCAATTGTCATTTTTTTGGCGTGTGGTGTTTTTCTGATGGTTCGTGCACCGCTTCATAGATTACAGTCATAACTAGTTTGTACTCCTTACGAGACCAGTTTACCTTTTCTTTCATTAAATGAATGATTGTGGATCTAGTTAAAGAATTTGCAGGGCCATCATTGGGATTATTGTGAGCACCTTAAGATTCATTAGTTGTGTAGGAGTTTGTTCCTATGGAAGATTTTTCGACCTTTTTTCCTGAGGGACGAGCTCCCTGTTTATCCACAGGAAGCGCCATACTGGACTTTTTGGTTTGACATGTAGACCTCATATTGTTCCTATGAGTGACCCACGGGTCCAAAAGTCCACCCAAAGTTGACCGGCACATTGGGTAACTGTCTTTTACCGACAGGGTTCCAAAGCCTGTAAAGGACCGTTCACGACCTCATAACGCAGCAGCTATTCATTCCTCGGCACGATTAACAAATTGAGTTGCGGGTTATTGTTCGGAGCTTTTCTTCTCCTAGATCGGTTGCCAAGAGATAGAGACACGATTGGAATTCAGAAATAAAGGCGTTGAAAAAAGACATTGCCAAAAATCCTATTCAACGAAACAAAACATTATTATAGTAGAATATTATGTTTAAATAAGAAATTATATATTTATTAATATGAAAAAGTAGATGGTTATTTTTTTTACTGTTGCTGCTGCTCCTGTTAATCAGACCAATTGTTAATTAATTAAAAAATATTATTGTTGTTGCTATCATCACTCGTCATTTTTAACGAAATTGATTATCAAAAAAATTAATGGCAAAAGAAAAAATGTTAATATACAATTAATATAGTTTAGCATTTATACGGAGGATAACGTAACGCTGATGTGAAATTAAAAAAATATATTATAATTATCATTATTATTATATACACGGAATCGCTTTCAATGGTGTCCCAAACCTATAGGAAGGAAATATATAAAGAGCAAGATGGGTAATACAAGAAAAACAGTCAATTTTAGTTCAAGAGTAGATTTCCTTAAGACATGTGTTCCTGAACTGGCTTCTGTTCTTTGAAAATTCTAAAATAAATTCTTTGTTATTTCTTGCTTTTCTGTAGTTTCAATTTTTCAGACCCCAGACGAACCATTCTTATCCTTCTATGTCTATGGTGTGGAAAGATGAGACGATGAAGCACGCAATCTTCTAATGTAGAAAATTGATCCAGAAAAATTTAAGAAAATGCAGGACTGTGTAGGAACGGAGACATATGAGCAGGCAACGTTAAAAGCTACAAACGATATATTTCTAGATATGTCCAGCCGTGTGATGAGTAAGTGCAGGAACCTTCGTTAGGTATATAGATAGGAACAGAATACTGTATTATATAGAGATCCTTCAACAACGTCGTAGCAATTGTTGAATCAACTAAAAATAAAAACTGGTTTCACTCACTGTAAAAATTGATAGCCCAAGATTTTGCCAATCCAAAACACTCTGATGTTATCTTATTGCAACGATTTGAGAGTTGTTTTTTTTCTCTACCAAACTGTCCGCCTCCGGATTTCTCGTCTCTGGCTTCGAAAATAAAATAAGATTCATGAATGGAAAGATGGTAGGCTGAAAAATGATTATGTGTAAGATGATGGATGAAGTGGAAGATGTAAAATATAAGAGAGTAGAGGAGTGAATGAAGAGAGAGAGAGGCAAATGCTTTGAAGTGAGACGAAATAAGTGGTCCTCACGAGATGCACTGTACTTGTCTTTCTGGGTTTCATCTGGAAGTAGAAATCATTGGATGTCAAAGGAACAAAGAAACGTTTCCGTCATTTGGCCACAGCCGCTTTCGCACGCCTGTGTGGGTGTACCGACGGTAGGCTTGGAAATATTATATATATATATATATATATATATATATATATATATGTGTGTGTGTGTGTGTGTGTGTGTGTGTGCACGCGCGTGTGTGTTTGTGCGTGTGTGTGTGTGTGTGTTTAGGCAGAATATCTTCATCAAACACGTTTCATTGAATAATCTAGACATATGTCTATTTATTTTATGATGATCATTCTCTAATCAGTTTCGAGATGTTAAGATGAAATTCATCAAGTAAAGCGCCGTAGTTTTTTCTTACCGAAGTACTTTCGATCTCCTATAAGATCATCTCCAGTGGTGAATTACAAAGACAAACTTATTGTAACTGTTAATCATTAATTATTAATTAATCACAGTTCTATTTAGTTTGTCACCTCTGAGGATGATCTTGAAGGAGATCGAAAGAACATAGGTAAGAAAAAACTACGGCGCCTTCCTTGATTAATTTCATCTTAACAACAAGAAACTGATTAGACAACAGAAAGGATCATTATAAAAATAAATAGACAGAATACGTCTATATTATTCAATTATATATATATATATATATATATATATATATATATATATATATATATATATATATATATATATATATATTGTCATCCACAGACAGACTATTTCGCTGTCATCAGTACGGCTAGACGTCCTGTTGTCTCTAGCTAGGACCGAAACCCGGTTGAATTGGCGTCAGTCGGAGATTCTATCTTTTAGCTGTTGGCGCACGACAGAGATGAAAGTGAATTTAAGCATATTTATATATTTTACAGTAAAAAAAAATTACCTCAACATAGATTAGTCTATTTCAAGCGGTTTTGTACGCGGCCATCATCAGCCCCTAAGTGTCTGTCTAGGAATATTGTTTTAAATTTATTTTCAAAATCAGTCCTCCTCTGGTAGATGCCTTGTTAATGAGAATGGGTTTGTGTTAGCGTTTGGTGGAGGTGTAAGGTATCTTATCCCGGGGGAAACGGTCTGGGGTTGGAGTTTATTTATGGCTAGAACCTTTCGTTGTTTGTATTTTAATATCAGTTCCTACTTTGTGGCGTTTCTTAAACGAGCCCCAAGTGTATTTTTCTGGGATTCACAGTAAATAGTTTTTGTACTACAGTTGTCAAATATTATTAATAAGCGATGGGGGATTTAAACTTAAACCTGTTAAGATTAATGTAAATTAGTTGAGTTATAGATTTATAGATTGTGTGTAATACCAGAGCACCCAATGGAATAATCATGCTTTCCAACACACTTATATGCGTAAATATCTTCATACATACATATATGTACATTTACATGTCCATGCATATATGCCACTATACGCATACATACACCCCCACATATATGCAGATGTTTTCTTATGTAATTTGGAATTTATTTCTATGTCTACATGTCGTGATTAGTTCTTTCCGTAGATTTAATAGTTTGCATTGATATTTATATTTTATTATCCTGATTGTTTCTTCTAAACATAGCTTGTACCTATCCCTAAAACTATTTGGGGTGTTGGCGAAATCTAGAATTTTCCAATTTATTTCAGGGTTGAGAACCTTTTCCTTCAATTCCCAAAAGGTTTTCTAAAGGGTTGTTTGGTGTTTTAATTTTGAATAGGTGAATGAGTGTCTATGTATGCGTATATATATATATATATATATATATATATATATATATATATATATATATATATATAAACTTAAATCCAGGTTCCTAGCATCGCTTGACAATGGAACAAAACTCTAGATTTTAAGTTTAATTTTTATAATTAAATTTTCAAATTTAGTTTCAGTTTTGAAACAGAAATATCTGTGTCGCGATGGAATTATATTTTTTTAAAATAAAACAATTATTATATATATATACTTATATATATATATATATATATATATATATATATATATATATATATATATATATATATATATATATATATATATATAAGAATTTATATAGGTGTTTACACAAAGTGACGCGCAAAATTATACCTACGTTGGAACCATTTTTTTTAATATAATATAATCAAGTATTCAAACAATTATTTTTATTTATAAAGGTTAAAATATATATATATATATATCTTGGGTATCGATTAAATTTTTATTTGGTATAAAGGATGAAGCTGTATTTGGAAGTTGTAAATGAAAGTGTGAGTTTAAAACCACAAATTGTGAACGCTAACAAATCAGGAATGAGTTTTGGATCTACAGCTCAGTAGAGTTCAGTACCCAATTCGACTGTGCAATATGGAAAAATATCAGGATACAAAATTTCTACAACTCTTACTGGATGTAGAGAGTGCATGAGTCTAAATTCTCTCTAAGATTACAAAGAAATATTTCAGTGAATGCAAGAACTCTCAAGTTGTACTGAAATATTTTGTCTGTGATTTGTTAAGCAATCAAGTAAATGTGTCATGTAGGACGGTGAGCAGGTTCCTCAATAAACAAGCCCTCAGTAGTTACTGTAAAAGAAAAACACCTTTGCTCTAAATTCGTAACTTTCGATTGGAATTTGAATGTGCATACTTGGAAAATATAGTTATTTTGCGAACTCACTTTTATAAAGTGATGTGTCGAAAATGAAGTTGTTTAGTTGGAATCAGGTACAGTAAGTATGAAAGAAAAAGGAAGCCATTAATCTTTAGTTTAAAATATGGCGGTGCTAATTTGAAGATCTTTTAGTGGAAATCCTTAAAACAATAAATAAAAAAGAATACCTAGATATTTTAATGGAAAATCTGAAATATTCTACAAAATATCTTTATGGTAGATGTTTCACTTTCCAACATCATAACGATCGTAAGCATACAAGTGTACCGGTAAAAGGGCAACAAGATCAACGTTCTAGCTTGGTTTGCATTCAGTCGGAACCTGAATTCAATAGAAAATTCGGAGCCAGAACTTAAAATTACGGATCGTTTTAAACTGCTTTCAAATTTAAAAGGATTACAGCGATTTTCTTTCGCCGAAATAATTGTGTTTAAGTTACTAACTCTCGAAAACGTTTACTTAAATTTATTGATCAGAAAGGTCAGGCCATTGACAATTAGATGAAGCGCACGGATAATTTTGTCTTTGTCAATTCACAGTGAATTGAAACCATTCCTGCAGTAGCCAGGGCGCATTGCCCTTCACAAGGATACCACTGATATATGTTGGTATGGGAGGGATATACGTGACTGTTATGATTTTCAATAATGTTTAATTACGTCGTACCCGACAAAGGACCTTCCACATAAATAACTGGAGCTACCGTTTCTCAGCAGAATGCTCCTCAGACTATCAAAGTGTCTTCACCGAATTGTTGATTTCCTATAATGTATTCTACTGTTATCGATTCTCCAAGATAACGACGCATACATACTCTGCTTTCGACGTTATTCAGATGAAACACGGACTGGAAACTCTCTCTCTCTCTCTCTCTCTCACTCTCTTTCTCTCTCTCTCACACACACACACATAAACACATCACATACACACACACTAGTATTTCCACAAAAGCGTTCACACCCATACAATTTTCTTCATACTAGGGTTTATCATATGATTTTATGCTAAATTGTAATTTAATTTATGTATATAACATTCTCTTTATGTAAGTTCAGGATTAATATTTATAAATTTATCTTTTAAAAAATCTTCCTATTCATCTTATCATGATATCAAATTGATGTGTGTAACATTGAATTCACTTCCAGGAAATGTCTATGACTTTGTCTGACTTTTTGATGCTTTCAGAGGCGATTTCTCTCTCAAGATGTTTTTCGTCATTTTATTCTCAAGGATAATGATTTACTTCCTCCTACCAAAGTGTTTCATTTTCCTTTCATAAAAATAAAAATAAATGCATAAAAATATTCATGAAACTATTCTTATTCTATTTTCATTCTGAATCGAGATTTTCCTTCATTCTAAACATCGTCAGGTGGCCAACATTCCGAATCCATAGCTTTTCTATCATTGACAAACTTACTTTGTTTTTATTGATGGACGTAAGCAAAGAAAAAGAAACATTTTGTTGTAGATGTTGTCTGTTGCCTCTTCTGGTACTGGATAACCTAATGGTGAAATATTCATAGAACTTGAAAGAAGACATCTTCCTTTGAGAATGAATTCTTCTCGCAATACTTTTTCCTGTAGTTTTCGATTTTGTTCTTCTTTTGGTAAACGCGTTGACTTGCGGCTGAAATAAAAACACAACTCACTGTTTAGTGACTAAAGCAGAAATATTGGCTTCATACAAAAGAGGAACATACTGAAAATATCCGATATACATCAATATTCGAGACTTATTAATTATTCGGATACTTACTTGGCTAGCATACTATAAAGATAGCCATTTATTTATACATATACTTACTTTTATGCAAATTGTCGAGTTTTTCTTTTAGTGTTTTTTTGTCTATCATGAAAATCTGTATACATTTGCGACACTTTACCTTGAATTAACATCAAGCGACAGATACGAAATTGTTTACCCTAAAAAGAGAAACATTAAAATCATTTCTCTTGAAAATCAACTAGTTCCAATTGTATGCGTCTCATCAGGTGAAGATCATGTAAGTTTGCATAATTATGAGTTAATACAAAAATAGTGAAGTGGCTTGTAAAATATTATTAGCGATCAACGATGCAACCATTGATACATAAATCAAGCGCAAATACAAGGTGTTTCTAAAACGTGTACATGTGTTGAAATGATGTATTATATATAAGAGATGCAGATAAACTTTGAATACATTAATATTTTGTGGTGGGGTGTAAATAAATAATCTAAAAATGAAGAAGAAGAAGAAGAAGAAGAAGAAGAAGAAGAAGAAGAAGAAGAAGAAGAAGAAGAAGAAGAAGAAGAAGATGATGATGATGATGAAGGAGGAGGAGGAGGATTGGGAGGAGGAGAAGAAGAAGAAGAAGACTTTTGTCGCCTCTCTCGCAATGTCTTACTCGAATTTGCAATATGTCAAGAATATTCTCTATCAAGTCATAAAATGAAACTATCATTTTTCTTGAGCAAATATTTACAACCTTATTTGAAAGGATAATCCTATTGAATTAAGAAAAATGTATTGACGATCAATTATCAAATCGCATTAATTCTTAACTTCGTGAATAAAGGAATTTCTCTCCAATGCAAAGACGTTAAAAATCGAGGAAAATATCTAAATAAAAACTGTGTCGAGTGTAAATGGTTCTTTCCAAAAGCGAATTTATTTACTTGTCTTTTACAGCGCTTCAATCAGGATTTTTCTATAAACTGTACACTGAATCCCACTGTGTGATCAAAAATAAAAGATCTCCTCAGTTCATAGAAAATATGCGTTAGTTAATTTAATTTTATCTTATTTATGATTTTATTTAATAGATGTTAAAACATTCACTTGAACTGAGAAGTCTATATACTTTTCTTTTATATTTTATTGATTTCTGCTTTAAATAACAGAAAAAATCTGTTCATTCTTTCCTCTGTAGAAATTCTATTTGGGTTTGAAGTAAGAAATGTTTCATCTCCATTTCATGTTTACTAAGGACAAAAGAAAAAACGCCTTGATAAATATCTTGCTGGATAAAATTTCATTTGCAAAAAACTTGTTTGGGGGCTATTTTAGGTGATGCAGATAGACAGGAGTGTGTACGTGTGTAGGTTTCGATTTTTTTATCTTAGCTTTTTTTCGACCGTTCTACTTTTAGGCAATTCTTTGTTACAAATATTGATGAAACAATGTTTTCTTTGGTATGTAAGGACTGACTAGTTTGCATTCTCAAACCTTCAAGAAACAAAATATAACTTCTGAAAACACCATCAACACAGTTTCTGAGAGATGCAGAATTTAGTAGGTACAGCAATAAATCCGCTAATTGTTGTATATTATTTTTCATTTCTCATTCCTTTTCTATCTCTCTTTCAATATATATATATATATATATATATATATATATATATATATATATATATATCGATAGTCTTTCTCTTGCGAGAATCTTTCTCTTTCTTTCTCTCCTCCTCTCTCTCTCTCTCTCTCTCTATATATATATATATATATATATATATATATATATATATACACATATATATATATATATATATATATATATATATATATATATATATAAGTGAACATTGAATTCAACAGGTTGTTTCATGCTGGACGCAATCGTCAGGCAACTTGACGATTGCGCCTAGCATGCAACAGCCTGTCGCCTCTGAGTGTTGACTTCAATGTTCACTTTTATATTTATATTTACATACGCTATAGCTCTGATATCGAGCACTTTGTCCCAGAAATATAGCACATCTTAAAACTATATTTCTTCATATATATATATATATATATATATATATATATATATATATATATATATATATATATATATATCATCCTTCAACCATAAAATAGTCTTTAAGTCTGATCTTAAAAATTCTTTGAAGATTGATTTATTTATATATCAGTGTAGATGCTTAGATAAGTTCAGATTATTTTTTCATCTAACCTAAATATGACACTTTTTGAAATATCAAAAATTTGCTTTCGAGTTTCTTCCAAAAACAAACTGGCACATTCATGTATTCAATCTTATTTTATTAGTTATTTATTATAGCAATTCTTCATTAAGGTTTATCACTAATTTTATAACGTAATTGCTAACTACTTCCATAAACAAGAATGGTTCGTAATTAAGAAACATCAATATTGCCTTATGCAATTTATATTATAAAAACGTAATCAATATCTGGGATAAAAACTCGTCCACTTCATTAACAAGTAAAGGTAATGGCAATCAACACCTTCTATATAACCCCGGTAAGAAAGCCAGTTATTCCATCATCTACTGTCTTTCTCTGTCTATCGTTGTCAAGAACATAGTCGACAAGGTAACGCTTGAAGTGTTTGGTTAATGCCTTTACCATAAACAGTGACAGAAGCAATCGAAACCAGAATTCGAACTCGCGTCGAGGCATTTGTTTCAAGATATTTACCTTTTACATTCAGCCTCCAGCTCTCGGAAATACGAATAAAGAAATCTATGAACGTAACTAATATATATTAATGATTTGTCTGTTCTGCGCCGAACTATTCTTGTATCTTTGAAGAAGATAAAGCTGTAAAGACAAACAAATGGGTGGGAATAAACTTTTGCACAGATAAAAGGCCATTGGCTGTGGACTTGAGTTCTCGGCTTCCAATGATAATCTGAAATAGATTCTTCCGGTTTCCTGCAATACATTTCATTGTGCGACACATACTTGCATTTAAACAAGAGGCTTACAGTAAAATTTGTTATATTTGGTCAATGCAAATATTCCACTAGTATTTTTAGAAAAAGTCATTGTGAAAAGCAGGTATAGTTTAGTTATTAACTTTGCTCGGGTTGACACAATGTATAAAGACTTCTGACCATCAGCATAAGAATTAAATTAGTACAATTCATCTCTTCCAACGACTGTTCCGAGCTCCAAAAGGCTGGTGCTTGGATGCAACTTGGACGCATTCCTGCCTGTTATTTAAGGAAAATGGCAGACCACGTGTCCCGTACACTCAAATTGCTTCGGGCGGTTTTTGTTTTTACCCCAAGTATTAACTAATTAATCCAATTTCACTTTCACTTTATTATCGACAAATGAAGGGTAAACCTTAATTTGGTGTTGTCTTAAACTCAGCGATGTTGATGTTTATGACTAAATATTTAAGAGCGAATTTATTACAATATTTAACATGCACCATTTAAAAGGCTCTTAAATTATGCATTAATTTTACATTATTGTCGCAATTAATTCACCAGTATAATATTTCTGTTCTAATAGATTCTTTCATTAATACAGCTTGATAAATATTAACTTCCAAAATTAAACAAAAAATGCATCATCCAAAACTATGATAAACATTTTTTCAAAAATACTTTGAGTTAATAATAATTTGATTAACGAGAATCTTCGTTAGGATTACGATATTTACTTTTATCTTTATATTATTTGGATTTAACTGCATCATTTATTTAGAGGAATATATACAAGCAAATATATTGCTAAAAGAAAATAAGTGAAAGGCTTAAAATTGTCAAAAGGGGGAAAAAGAAGATCTAAAGATAACGAATGGGAAAATTGTCATGTTTTTCTTGACTGAACATTCCTAAAAGAAAGTCACGAGTTTCAGTCTGTTTATATGTTATTTTATTTGCAAGCAGGCAGTTCTCAGGGTAGATAATTATTTTATTAAATATCTTTAGACGTACCTTATCAGTGTTGAAGACTTAGGACTGTATGCATAATAATAGAAGCGGCAAATTTTATAAAATGAAAAGTTCCACCTACATAGATATGTCTGAAATCCTCCATCTTTAATCTCGCAGACGTACAGCTGATAAATATCGATGTTTTGCGCATGCCATTAGACTTCATGTTGTTTATTTCAATACCAAACGGAAAGACATTCGAATTACAGAGTTTTACTGTTAAATGCTTTCTCTGTCTGGCAGTTGAATGTGTCAGTTTTGTATAAAACCTTCAGACAAGAGGACGGGATTTGCGCATGCAAGTCTTATTTATTTCAACATTCATTTTTTTTATATTTGCAATTGTTTTGTGTCTGTTGTATTTCGAAACATCGTGGTTGGATGAAAGAATAGGCGAATCTGATATGAATGAGACCAAATGAAGAAAATAATTGGCTGAAGGTTTACATTAATTTTCACCTACAGGTGAGAATAATTAGGTACACGAGAACAGACACCAACATATATAAAGGAGGTGCTGAAAAATCCTCGACTCAGTTGCCAGAATCTGTCCAAATAAGTAAAAGGCTGAGAAATTTGTAGCTCTCTCAGTCTCTCTCTCTTTTCTCTCTCTCTCTCTCTCTCTCTCTCTCTCTGTGCATCATTGGTTCCTGTGTTTATTCGAAGTTGCAATGTCATTTTGACCTTACACAGTGTAACTATGATGTAAAAAATGTTTAGTAACATCGTAACATTAATATATTATTATACGTAAGTCTTTAGATAAATTTATCAAGTGAATATATTAATACAGCTCGAAAAATTATCTGAAAAAGAGCATACACTAGTGGAAAAATAACCGAAACTTGATAAAAACAAAGTTTCATGGTCAAAATGTTTATGTTATTATTAAGAGGAAAGACTAAAGTATTTTTATTGTTATTAATTTTTTTAATTTAATCGCAGGTTCGAAATTTTGGTTAAAAATCTTGCTTTTTTTGCATCAGCGAGTGGGCCAAAGATTAGTATAAGAAATTTTAGCATGTTTTTTTGATGTTAAAACACATTGTTTTTGTTGAAACTTGACTAATGCATGGAATAATAATGCAAACACAAAATGTACTTAGAACAAAATGTATTGAAACAAGAAAGTGTACACAATATTTACATATAGTCTTTTGTATATTCCTGTGAAGACCGTTCCTGGAGAATGTGTTGGCTAAGTCGCAGTCGGGCAGAGTCTCTAGTTGAATCTCTTGATTCGCCTCTCTATCTTCCCGGTACCAACCATATTTATATCGTCGGTACTCCACTGTGCAAATTAGGTGGATCCTACCACAACAGTTTTGAAAATTATCGCAAAAATCAAATAATTGTCGGATTTTAATTAAATTTTCAGAACTTATTCACCAATGAATGAAATTACTTTTGAAGCATTTTTGTAGAAAATCTTGATAAAAATATATATTTTTTTACATCTGTTACTCCAACTTACTTAATTTTGTGAAATTTCGAGAAATTAAAATATCAGCCTTTTCATATTTATATTAGTTAAAAGCAAGATTCCTTAGAGAATTTAAATCATCAATTTGTTTTTGTTTCACAAAAACACCATTAACAAAAAATCTGCTCAGAATCATAAAATAAAAATGCAATAAAACTATGACATTATTTAATTAAAAAATCTTTTAATTTACTTTTATAAATACGATTTATTAAGAACACTATCGTCATAAGAAAACAAATTCGATAAATAATGAATTTTACAAGAATTGTCTCATTTTTTTAAATTTTAATTATAAAAATTTATTAAGTTTTAAATCTTTTAAAATTCTGTATTAATTTCACCCTTTTAGATAATATTATGATTAAGTAAAAACTATATTTATTAATCATAAATGGAAAAGCTTAATACAAATCATGAAAACACCAATATTTTAAAAAAGAATTTAGAACATTTTTCATGTGTGTATAAACGTGCCAATTTATGTAAGTACGAGCGACCATACACGACATTATCAGAAAATAAGAGCGATAACTCTAGTAAATTTAATGTCAACATTTTAAAAATTCAATGAAACATTAGATTACAGAGAATATTTTCCTAAATGCTAAAAATTACTGAGTACTTAAGAATTATATAAAAGGACGCTCGTGTCATTTTCATGAATTATGTTTTACAGATAAAATCTCCGTCGAACAACATTAGATCACTAATCAGGCTGTCAATACGTCAATAGAACTATGTCGGGTTAAAACACAGCTACTATCGAGTTAAAAATGCATTTCTGCGATATTATACTTAAATTAATTAATATTTGTTTCAAATCAGATGAATTATACTTTAAATCAGCTGATATTCCTCAAATAAAGTTTCAGAAAAATATATTTTATTTTTGGAAGATTTTTACATTGCAGTGAAAGACGACTAAAAAGGGCGCAAAAGTAAAATTAGTTTTGAAATACAGCAAATTGTTTTGCTTATTAGAAATATTAAATTTAATCTATTAACTCGAATTTAAAACTAAAATAAAAACCTCTAGAAAGATCTGTCATTTGTAAAAGTTAATTTAAACCTTAAGTGTCGCTTTTTTGTGGAGATCCCTATACTAATAAATAGTAATTCTGTAGGGAAAATTGATTACTTGATAACAATGGGAAAATCTAGCCTCCATTTTATGTCCAGTCGAATCTTATAGTAATCTTAGTTTTCTACTGCTGTCAAAAATGACTCAGATTTCGTTAAGTCCTTCCTTTAGTGAGTTTTATAAGTGAATGTTTAAATATAGCTTTCAATTATTAGATTAATATGTAGTAATCGCGTGGCATTAGTTTACGTATAAGTAACGATAAAAAACCCATCCTCCACTTTAGATCCAATAAAATCTTATATTGATACTACTTACCCGAAAGTTTTCAAAAGTGCCATCACAGTTTGCCAGTTATTTACTATAGGTTTACACTTGTGAATCTTTAAACATATTTCGTCAATTATTTAATTAATTTAATTTTTGTCATAATCGATGTTTTCAACTCAGATTTGAAAAATGGCTTTGAGTTACTCGTGAGCAAGCAAATAATTGCATATATAAATTTTTTGTGAATACACACATACCAATTATATATATGTGTGTGTGTGTGTGTGTGTGTGTGTGTACAGAGAGAGAGGGAGAGAAAGAGAGAGAGAGAATCGCAAATGTATATTTATATCACATGCATATATATACGTATACATAAACAATCAAATACACACATATACGTATACATATTTTTATACATGAGATTGAATAAAACATTCCCGCCAGTAATGCTTCATAGTCGGAAAGACAAAATTAAGTTGACAGTTATGAAATCGACACATGGTCATAAAACACTCACGTGACAAAACAAATGTCAATCGTTGACAGCAGATTGCATCAGCTTCGTTATGCTAGTCTCTTTAATGTGTGGTTTCCACATAAATTAATCGAAAAAACCTACTCGACCGTATTTCCGTATGTGTTTTCGCTACTTAAACGTCACGAATGTATTCAGTTTTTGAAACGAAGTGTATTCCTGTACAAAAGATAATTTAATACGTTTGGCTCAATATCAATCCCCCACTCGTATCTTCATAAACCATTTTTGGACTTGTTCGAACATTACCGGTATCTATAAACTGTACTAATCATTGAAACTACCTATAAATAAATATTGATAGTACCTATAAATTGTACAAATCGTTTTGTGAATACCATTTTTTTCCTTTCTGAAAAGAAAATAAATATTCCCAAAATGCTACTGACTTATATTCCGTCAATGTTAGAATGAATTTTTTAAAATGAGCCAATTTTGAAAATTATTTTAAAAATCTAAGTTGTTAAGACATTTGTCTCAAGTCAATCTTTTTTTTAATGAACTTTAATTTAAACTGTTCAGTCGCAGTTAACAACGAAAATGTGAAAGTATGTGAAAGACATTCGAAATTCAAGATTTTATTTCTATTCTTAATTTCCAAGACTTGTTCCTAACACGGTTCAAAGCAATACATTCATCGAAGACCGGCACTTAGCAAAGCGCCTTATGTACAAAGGCAAGAACTAACGCAGGAACATAGAATATTAAAAATTATTTTTTGGTATAAAATTTCTTAGTCATTTAAAAATAAATCTGGAAGACTCTCAGACGGATACGCTAGTATTTAAACCTAAAGGAGTTTCCTTTATATTTCAAGCCCATCACAGTCAATATATTTGTGTAATTATAAAATCTAAACTTGCCGATTTATGCGTTTTGAAAAGCTACTCAATGAGATTCTGTTCGCGATTTACAACGATTGTATTGAAAAACTTGGCATTGGAAGAATTTCAATTTCCAAGGCAGAAATTATGATTTAAGGGTTTTTTTTTTTAGATTGATTGATTTTATCGATCTATTAACAAAAACGTCAAAATTGTCCAGCACCTTTTGTTCACGTGACAGACCTCATTGGCAGCACTGACCTTTCTGCATGGAAGAAGAGAAAAAGAAGACGAGGAAAAGAAACAGAGACGAGAGAGAAAGAGAGATAGAGAGCAGAAACAAATGGGGGAAAACGATACTGGAATGCACAAAAAAGAAAGAAAATTTGTAGATTCTAAGGATAATGTACAGAGAGAGAGAGAGAGAGAGAGAGAGAGAGGGAGAGAGAGATGTGTGAAAGGTATTCTTTGAAAGAGAGAATAAATGAAGATGAAAGGAGAGGTAGAGAGAGAGAGTAAATTAAATAAGAAAGAAAGAAAGAAATAATGTAAAAGCAATTCAGTAAAAAAAAAAGAAAGTCAAGAAAACAAAAGCTGAGATTAAAGAATTAAGAAGAAAACATAAGAAATAAAGAAGGAAAAAGTTAACAGGAAAAATGCTTTGTCATCAGCCCCCTCCTGCTTCTGCCTTAGTTAAAAAAAAATTTCTACTTTGTCCACCTCGAGGTTTTACTTAGTGCAACGAGTCAGGTGCGCTTTTATTTAGAAATTTAGAGACACCCCCCCCCCCACCGTCACGTTTTGTGGCATGTAATTGAATACAGATTTGATTCTTCGCCAAAGTTGGTTGGAATCGATCCTTATGATCAGAAATAATCTGTTCTCTTTTCTTTTTCATCATTTGCTGCTCGCAACATCATCATCATCACCACCACCACCACCACCACGTCCGTAACTCAAACAATCTGATGCATACATATTCCATTTAACAAACTTTTATAAATTTATCTTAAAAATAGTATTTAGGACATTTTTTTTAAATATTCAGAACTCATCTACAGATTTAGAATTTACCGTACATTAGTAAAAGTTCCTAATATAATTCCCCCAAGAGATTTAAATTAAATTACCCGAGAGATTTAAATAAAATAATTATTAATTAATAAGATATCCACAGAAACTTAATTTATTCTATTTGTAAAATATATTAAGCAGGATGTATTTATTATATTTTAATAGGGTACGGAGGTACTTTAAATTAAAAGTAAAATAAACTGGACCCTAATTCTCCAATGTTTATCTTCAAATATAATTTCGGATACTTTTTTAACTAAACACTAGAGAATTAGGATCCAATTTATTTTACACAACTCCTGTAACAGCATAATTTCCCACCCCACAAAATGTTTAATATCTAAAAAAAAAAAAAACACTAAACAAATTGAGTTTCTCTTTTCCAGGTTTTCAGATAAGACCTTTAGCCATCTTGTCACCATTTGTCGTATGAATCACTGTAAAACCATATGAGTTATTCAGTTAGAAAGAAAACTGGTTAAAATCGTTTTGTATCAGTCGCATTGTCTTCAAAAATGAGCAATGTCGAGAGGAAAAATATCGTTCAGTCCTTCAGTATTGGTATCAACATTCATACTCTGGCTATCATCTTCAAGGTCCATCAAGAGAACGATGAATAAGTTTAAAAAAGAGCGAACAGTAAGGAGAAAAACTAGATCAGGTGGTCAATCAAGGAAGTGGCAGCATTAATTCAAATTAAAAATAAAAAGATCAAGTAGAAACGATCAAACTCAATTCATAAGACGCTTTGCACGTCATAGAGAGTTTTCAGCTGTAACAATCCAAAGAGCATTGAAAAAAAAACTTGAAAATGAAATCGTACGTAAAACCTGCTAGGCACCTTGTTAATCCAGGATAGAAAGTTAGAAGGTTAGACAGGGCGAAGATCATCTTGAATAAGTTTGATCATCCTGTATATATATATATATATGAACTTAATTTCAATCCTTCATGAGCTTCCAATCCTTAGCTATGATTAATTAATGATGAACATGTCATTTTCGTTTATGATCGATTTCATCACGATTCTTCTGCTAAACTTGGAGAGTAATTATGCCTCTTACTCAAAGTAAAGTCCAACAGTGTTATAAAACCTCAGAGAATTCAAAGCTTAATCTAAGAAATGGACAATTTTGCTTATATATATATATATATATATATATATATTGAAATGGATTAAGTCCGACAATTATTAATATATTTTCCGTTTATACGTTATTTTAATAGATACAATTTATTTAAGTAAATGCTCTGTTTTTTAATTAAGCCGTATTAATTACATTTACTGCCATGAATGTTAGACAAATTTCTCCAACAAGAAATGAACCTGTGTCCTATACAGAACCGTCATTTGATCTGACGTGCTATACTAGCTAGCTATGGAGAAGCGTCTGGTTCAAAGTCCAAATTCTTATTGGAGAACGCATATTTTCTATGAAATTTCTCGAACATTCAGGCCGGTAAATGTAATTAATACTGTTTAATTAAAAAATAGAACATTTACTTAAATAAATTGTATCTATTAAAATTACGTATAAACAGAATATATATATATGTGTGTGTGTGTGTGTGTGTGTGTGCGTGTGTGTGTGTGTGTATAGAGAGAGAAAAAAAACAGAGAGAGAGAGAGAGAAAGAGATTATGTGTGTGTGTTTCATTAAAACTGCCTGACAAAAGTTCAAAAAAGAAATCTCTTCTTCGCTTATAAGAAAAATACAATAAAAACTTAATAGAAGTCGTCAGACATTTTAATAAAACATTTATTAGAGAAGTATTTTTGTCTAAATGCACAAGTGTATATATATATATATATATATATATATATATATATATATATATATATATATATATATTATAGGATATTACATTCAAACATGAAGATAAACGCTACCTAAATGCACTCATGTTTCGATGTGTATCTCATCAGGCGTTAGTAAATGATTAGTACAATTTATTTGGATTTCAACCACATAAAACGTATGTATATATATATCCTGTTGAAATTCTCAAACACAGAGACGCTTATGCGTGTCTGTTTGTGTGTGTATGAGAGAGAGTGAGAGAGAAAGATTTTCATCCCAAGAGCAATTCACATTATCCGTGTTATACTTACTGTAGGATCACAAAAACAACGTGGAGAGTAAACCCTGCGTCTGAGTGTATAACTTGAAACTCTTTATCGTTCCTTCCGTGGGTATATATATATATATATATAGAGAGAGAGAGATAGAGAGAAAGAGAGAGTAAGATTGAGTATTCCTGTTGGCTGGATGGCGAATGCCGTGTCAAATATAATGGTGTATTTCAGACACACATTATAATGGCCATTTGTCCATTTTTACTGACTCTGTATGAATCTCGACCACATACATTCGTTTTAAGATTAAGCCCTTCTTGTAGCACCAAATAACATTTGGCAATTTATACTATAATAGAAAGTAGTACGCTTTCTAAGCATATGCAGCCTAAACACTGAAAGATTGTTATATTAACGAGAAGAGATTGCCAGTTTCGAAATAATACTTTTTGAATAAAATCAATTCTATCACTGACTACTTCTCTATTTTTACAGACTGAGCATAATAATTAGCTTCATGAAATTGCATCACAGAATCAATTCGCATTTTGTAAAACTGAAACAAATTGCTGTATGGAACACGTTCCAAATTTCTGTTGTATCACTATTCCAGATCAGGTTCCATGACGTATGGACTTAAAATAAAGCAACGATCGACATGATTTTTAAAACGAATCTTTCCCTAATGTATTTTAATGAGATATGAATTTATCTCTTCTGATAATTTTTTTTATTCTTTCTATTTCCATTTCTCTCTTCTCTCTTACTTCTGTCAATTCTCTCTGGCTAAATCTGCCAATTTATAGTCTTTTTTCATAAATATTTTTCTAGACTCTTTATTTATGTCAAACTTACCATCGACATTCTATTCAGATTTATATTTGGTTATTTATATTCACAACGTATACACCGGCCTTCCTCAAGTGCCTGTAACTCCAGAATTTTGAACCGAAGCTTTTATTCAATTCATTCGGATAGATTGTTTCAATTCACCTTTCCATACTTAATAGATATAACTCGTAGCAAATAATACTGTCAAGTCTCATTCACCTTCGTGTCGCTTGCACGTTTCTTCTACTGAACCAAATTAATAACTTTTCAGCACTACACTACATTAAATTTATAACTGAATTCTATGTTCATTCATCAAATTTTGGCCAACCAGCCGCAGAACTTATTTTTCGTAAATATAATCAACCCACTAGCAGGTATGTAATCAATTCCGCGAGATAATTAAAAGAAAATATAACCAAGAATTGTATGCATTTAATTTTTTAACAACACTTTACACAAGTCAAATTGAAATAACACGGCAACTTATAAGTTTAATTCTCTAAAAGACGAAAACAAATTTCAAAACTTATAACTGATAATCTCTGAAGCTGAATAAAATGGCGAATGAAAATTTGAAATTCCATTGACGAAAAGACACGAAACATACAATGCACGCTAAAACAAAATCCGTTATGTTGTCTACAAGTTCGCTGAAAATAAAATGCATTTAATCCTATGCAGTTGTGGCAAGAAATACAAATTAGGGATCAACCATTGCCTAAAAGTAAGAACGGCTAAGCATCGAATGAATGAGTACAGACATGCGAATCAGGCATGGCTGATCATATATAGAGGGGTAATGGTGGATATCAACCAGTGTAGAATTAAGCTAACATAATAGAGAAAAACAATAGATAATAAAACTACTGAATATATCAGCTTACATGTTAGGCACTAGTAACCTCCTCAGCAGACATAATATAAATAGAATTTGGGAGCCTCTTAAGAGGCCCTAAAAAATCCACTACCTGAATAGAGATTATTTTAATAGTAAAAAATGACACGACTAGTTTGTCCAAGAGAAACATGACCTAGTAAAGGAAATTAAAATATACATTCTTCTTTGTGAGTTTAATCATTCACTCAGGTAATGCTGAAAAATCACATTCGTCTGAGTAGAAGAAACTGACAAACAACACAAATGTGAATAAGAACTGCTGAGTATTAGAACATTCCCCACCTCCACCCAGTTTCAATAAAATTGCTTAACAACCTTTTCTTCATTCATTGCTACTGACGAAAATCGATTTATAATGTTATTTTCATACAAAAAGTTAATTGAGAACAAGATTTCAATCAGTTACATAGGACATTAGTGACCTATATATATACATATATATATATATATATATATATATATATATATATATATATATATATATATCTTCATATAAATATATATATCTTCATATATATAAATATATATATATCTTCATATATATATATATATATATATATATCTTCATATATATATATATATATCTTCATATATATATATATATATATATATATATATATATATATATATATATATATATATATATATGTATATATGAAGATATATAGTCTTAAGATGTGCTATATTTATGGGATAAAGTGCTCAATATCAGAGATAGAGCGTGTATAAATATAAAAGTGAACATAGAAGTCAACACTTAGAGGCGACAGTCTGTTTCATGCTAGATGCAATCGTCAGGCCTGACGATTGCATCTAGCATGAAACAGACTGTCGCCTCTAAGTGTTGACTTCTATGTTCACTTTTATATATATATATATATATATATATATATATATATATATATACATACATACATATATATATATATATATATATATATATATATATATATATATATATATATATATATATATATATATATATATATATACATATATATACAGAGAATGGCAGACTAGAGAGAATGTGAGGAGAGAGACTGTGAAAGAGTAAATGACCGGGGCTTTAAGAACGAGCGGAAAACCCGGAATCTTTTGTTTTGTAAATTACATTTTCAATGACATTAACATTTTAGTGGAGCCTATTGAATATTGACACTTTTTTACAAATTCCAGAAATTTTCATTTCTTTACCTAGGATTTACTTCGTTCAGTAAAATGAATGACTAAAAAAATCGTATAAAACTTGCTACAATAAAACCTTTCACCTTATAACCTAATTTGTTATAATTGATAAAACGCCCGCTCAAATTAATTTTGTTTTTCATTATTTATCTTTTCATAATTTTAAAAATATTTCAGCCGATATGTTTTCAACCTTTTTCAGGTATATAATGCAATCGGTGATCTTTCAAAATGGCTAAATAATCCTTCTTTCTTTCTTTTTTCATTTTCGTTTCCTTGACAAGAAGATTGCACTGCAAGAGAATCGCAAGACTATGTATTTTATTAATTCTACAAAATTGATCAGGAATGATTGATTAGTGTTGTGATGTCCTCCTTCTAAAGAGTCTATGTTGGACTCGTCCGCCTACTATAAGATTAGTCGGAGAGAAGGCCTTGGGGGAACAGTCGAATAGATTGAACCCTGGGTCAACCGACATACACTCACTAGTCGTGTAATACTCTTCTGTTGTGCTTACTGTTTATTATATGATATATCTGTAACACTTGTTTTGTTATTTCTTTAACCATTTACTCTGTAACAACAATTAGTCAAATATAGATGGGAAGTAAATTCGAATTAATTTATACATATACATACACCCAACACACACTATCAGCGAATATGTACAAATATATGCATAAATGTATGCATCTCTCTCCCCCTCTCTCTCTCTCTCTATATATATATATATATTAATTATATATATATATATATATATATATATATATATATATATATATATTGTTTATTTCATACATACATATATATATATATGTTTTATGTATTCATATGTTTTATATGATTATAATTTGATATGATATTGAGGTTAAAATACAAGGTCATGTACAACTCAAAAGAGTTGTAATTTGAGATTATTCTGTCACAAACTGAATGCACAATAGTTTTTACTTGTAAGCAATGCCTATAGAAAGTGTAATGATTGTATATTTAAAAGGTTTCATATTATACTTTTAATTACCTTACTACGTTTTATTGGGACCCTTTCTTTTTCTTAACGTGCTCGGTTGAATGGCAAAATAATTTTCTCTCTCTCTCTCTCTCTCTCTCTCTCTCTCTCTCTCTCTCTCTCAAAATGCGAACCATTTAGCAACGCCGATAATAGACTCTTCTTATTAAGCACACATGATTACAGCAGGCCTGACTCGGAATAGCGGTTTTCTTTAGTAAGTGGAAATCTAAAGCTCTAAAATAGAATAATTGTCTATTTTTTATTCGTTCTATTTCGAAACAAAAATTGCTGGTTCGGCCTTTTCCTTTTTCTCCAATACTAAAGGAAAATATCATGTGAAGTTTACTGTTTACCAAAAGACCAAATTCATTGCCACTCCATCTTTTCTTATTCTGTGAACATTTTTCTGAGTCGAGCAATAATTGTAATTGAAATATGCACCACAATCAATGGCGACATTACTTCGTCTTTTTTAATGACACGATGTGAAATGAATACTTCATCTTGCATTTATAAGCTTTAGATTTTTTTCAAAAAGAGTAGAAGTTTAAAATAAATATTTCTAAGCCCAAAATCAAACTATGAAACTTATCTAGCAGGCGTAATCTGAATGAAAAATGGCTATTGTACTTTTGAAATGTCCGACGATTATAGTTTTGTTAACTTGTGCCTGCGATCTCCCAATGCAGCAATATTTCCAGGATTAAAAAGGTATTCCGATGCAAATTACAAATTGGAGATATCAAAGTCAAACAAGAGCAACATTTTAAATAACTTGGAAGTGTTTGAACCGAAGACAGAAAGTTCAACACTGAAATACGAACGCCCATTGGAATAACGAAAGATACCTTCGAAAAGCTAAGCAAAGTATTAAGAAACCGGACAATCTCGTTAGAAACAAAGAAAAAAATCCTGAACTGTTACGTAATATCAGTCCTCATATTTAGCCGTGAATGCTGGACAATCTCCTCACTGATGAAGAAAAGACTTGAAGCAGCAGCAATGTGGTTCTACTGAAGGATGCTGAGAATAGTATGACCCGAACATGTGAGCAACGACGAACTTCTAGAGACTTCTATGGGAGGAGGGGAGGAGGAGAAGATTCATTTTTATTGTTATTTCTTAACCAGCCAATCCTCCAGTTTAGGGTCATATATTTTAAATCGCCATTAATTTTATGTTGTAATGAACGAAGCCATCAGGTCAACGTGAGAAGTTATAAAGAAAATCGGGAATAAATGTGTGTCTGAATTATTTAATATTTTCATTTCATGCACCCAGGAGGTAGAAGAATATTCGAGATGTTGATCAAATTATTATTATTTTACTAACATCATCTGGAAAAGGATTAAGAAAGTATTGACAGTGTAGTCAAAAAGCGAGGACTTTCTTAATCCTTTTCCAGATGATTTTACCAACATAATCATTATATTTCGAAACGTCTAATCTGAGGTTAGTTTCACCCAGAGCTATTCCTCGATTATGAAGCGTCTTAATGCTAGAACAACACCAAATTCTTCTAAAAAAATTTTATCCAAACATAAATTCTTTGTTGAAATAGTTTTCTAGCAGACTTTTATCTATTTGCCATTTCATAATTCCCTAGCGAAATTCCAACATTTTTGTTACATTTTCTTTTGATTTTCGCCTACATTCAACTATCGCAAAAATCTTACTTCTTTTGTTTCACAGCCATAGGATATACTAGTCTTCTTATTTCAACCGGATATTCAGTTGATATAAACAATCCCATAATTCCTACGGGTCTTTACTTAAACCGTTTTGGCTCATGCATTGGAGTGGGAGGTCTTTAGCCTTTTTGAAGTTTTTATTGTTGAAAGGTTTCTATAATGGTTACAGCCATATTCTTTGTGGGACAACTTTATGCATCCCAAGATAATATCTTGTCTTGTGTTTTCCTTTTATTTCGCATTAAACAGATATTATTTTCATGTTTTACACAGAATTTCCACTGCCATAAAGAATTACGTTTGAAATTAAATAATCTGCAGTCTCAACAACACAGCGGACGATATTATGAAATAATTCATGGTAAAAGTTACAACATTGATTTTAAATGTGCATTTATTGAACAGAGATAAATATGATTTGGACAGCGGTGATTGTTGCAAAAAGAATGAAAATGTAATTAAAATGGAACTTTATCGGAGATTCGTTAGTATTTTATATCGTATCACATCTTTTCGTCGGCGTGAAATCAGTCAGTTTTTTCTTGTTTGTCCCGAAGACCATATCATCTAGATTTATATCATGTTGGATGTCATTTTTCAATCAAATAACTAAACAAAATAAGTTAATGATAAAACAGAAATAAAATATATTTCAATTTAATGCGACTAAAAATACTCATCGTCATCATAATGTTTTTCACACATATTGATCGTCTTCATGAACAAATACACATCAACAGAATACATTTGCTTCCATGAATCATGTCGAAAGGTTAATTTTGACATTCGAAAGTTATCCTAAAAGCTAATAGCTTGTTTTTAAAAGGTTTTCCTTGTTCCATATTTTCGTTTGTCTGAAAAATGTCGCCGTGAATCCAAATATTTTTTCTGCAATAATAAAACAGAAAAAAAATCGATTATTTCCTCATACACTGTGATCGGCAAAAAAATCAGTTGATTCTTTTTGTCTATGTTCGTAATGAAGGCAATGTGATGGAAGGATAGAATTGATAATTTGTTTATAGAATCGATTATTGAATTTGTTTCCAGTAACTGATGTAAACAAGCCGCTGAAAACTGATTACTAAACCTATTTTATGGCCTTTTGATTTCGGCATCGAATAACAATTCGAGTCGTTCAAATATTTACTTTTTAACAACACTTTACACAAGTCAAATTGAAATAACACGGCAACTTATAAGTTTAATTCTCTAAAAGACGAAAACAAATTTCAAAACTTATAACTGATAATCTGTGAAGCTGAATAAAATGGCGAATGAAAATTTGAAATTCCATTGACGAAAAGACACGAAACATACAATGCACGCTAAAACAAAATCCGTTATGTTGTCTACAATTTCGCTGAAAATAAAATTGTGTAAGCGTAAATCATAAATATCAGATCTTTTTTAATTGAAGAAATGGTTAAAGCATTGAAAAGATTTTCGATCATGATTAATCATGGTTGGTTTGAGATGTTTTATTAAATTACTACTTCCTTTGGTGTGTCTGGCGAATTCGACAACGTTCTGAAATCAGAGAAGCCAGAAAATCGGTGGTGTAATTTGATTATTTTCTTTCAAATGTTTCTTCATCCTTATCATACTCTCTCTCTCTCTCTCTCTCTCTCTCTTTCTCCTTCTTTATTTCTCTCCGTCCCTTTTCTCTCTTTCTATCATTCTCTTTTCTCTTTTACTACTCTCCTTACTTCCTTAAGTCTCCCTGCTCTTTCTATTATTTCCTTGATTATTTATCTTCTTCTTTCTTATCTTTCTCCTGTTTCTTCTCTCCCTCTCCCTCCTACTCTCTTTATCTGTTTTTATTTTTCTATCCACACGCACATGTGGATGTGTGCTTCTCCACATTTTCCTCAGCCGATCTAGAACGACATCTACTTTTAGTGGAATTTCTCCTCTCTGGTGGTGCAAATTAAATCAGGTATGAAAAGCCAGCCATTGTCTGTCGCTTAGTGGATTCATTTCAAAAGGTTCAGACAATGAGGTTTGCGTGCTCCATAAATGTCTATGCTCAAAAATTAAGGTAGCTAGGATAACCTGATTAGGCAGATCTTGCTGTCTACAGTCGGTCAAATAATTTATCTTTTTTGTGCTTCTGTTTTGTTTTGTTTTTTGCTTCGATCGCCGACATCGTGATTTGTAGACGGAGATTTCCAATTTTATGTACATCGATTTTTGTCAATCCAAGTGATTTCATTATTTCCCCACTTGTTAATGTTGAAAAAATATAATTATCCTTGTTTTCATCTCATTCAAACCAGTTGCAGATTCTGTGCATTAAATCACAGATGGGTCATTAATGCTTGGTTGTATGTATTTATGTATGTCTGTATGAAAGAATGTCGATATAACTTTCCTTTCTTTCGAGGACAAAAAGCCTGTGTTCATCGGAAGCTGGCAAAATACCAAACGGCGAAGTTGATCTGTTCCTCTTGAAAGAGTCACTTCTTTAAATATAAAAGATTTTACTGCGGTTGAAGAGCTTTTACTGCTGACTTCAAACGGGCATGTGTAAACATGTGTGTGGCGATCATATATATATATATATATATATATATATATATATATACATTGTCCTGGTATTTTCAGGTGTTTAAATTTACATGAAAGTGATTCGTCTATGTGCATCCACACATACGCACAGACACTCACACACACACACACACAAATATATATATATATATATATATATATATATATATATATGTGTGTGTGTGTGTGTGTGTGTGTGTGTGTGTGTGTGTATGTATATATATATCACTCTAACGTTATTTTAGTGTATACTTGCATTTGAGTAGGCGCTCCGTTTATTTATGAAACTATATTTATTTATTTCAGTTTACGGGCTTGAATATATATATACATATATATATATATATATATATATATATATATATATATATATATATATATATATATAGTTAGCACCTGCTAATATATATATATATATATATTTAGTTAGTACAAAATTAGGCCATAAGTTTCTAAATTTAATTGATAAGCATTTTCTGAAGAGTAATCCCCTTAGTAAAATTTTTATAGTAATACTTTAAAACTTAGCTATAGTTGTACAAATAGCCTTGACAAAATAATAAAGTTACACAACAATAAAATATTTAAAATATTTAACAATAATAACTATGCTACAGGTACTAATTCTAATATGATTAAGGACACCAGCCTATATCATTGTAGGTATACTGACCAATGTCCATTACCTAACAAGTGCTTAACTGAATCCCTGGTGTATATGTGTTCTATTTTCTCAATAGAAAATCCGAGCATTGAAAAATTTTATATCGGTAGCACAAAGAATGAATTCAAAGATCGTTGGTATAAGCATCTCTCTTCGCTTTCAAAATATTTTTGGTGGTTGAAAGACAGTAAAGTGATGTTTACATTGATGCGGCTGCACATGCGCACGAAGGAGAAGCGATGTTGAGAATTTTAAATTTAAATAATTTTTTAAATATATATTTTAGATATATAGTCTAGCCGATTTCATTTACTTTTTTTCTTTTTGTTTATGTTACTATCACTGTTTTTATTGTCACAATGTAAAATAACAAAAGTGATTGAAACATAAACAAGTCCGATGATGTTCTAAAGGACGAGACGCGTCGCACGAAAAAAATCTCCACTATATATATATATATATATATGTATATGTGTGTGTGTGTGTGTGTGTGTGTGTGTGTGTGTGTGTGTGTGTGTGTGTGGATTGTATATTTGGGAACCTTTCTTTTATACATGTTTCATTGAATGTGACAGAAAAGTAAAAATCTTATAAATTTTTTATGAACTTCTTATGTTCTTACATTTTTCCTCCTTCTCTAAGAGAGTACAGACATTATACGTATTGAATGAAGCGCTTTCATCCAAATTTATATCTATTTTAAGGTGTATTGTGTGAAAGTAGTAGAAATTCTAGTTTGTACGAGTAAAATTAGGTATCACTTTTGTGTTGTTTTTTTAAAGACCACCAACACGTAGATCGAGGTATGTTAAATATTCTCACAATGTTCCATTCGTTTGACAGCCGTACATACACTGTTCAAATTTTGATAATTCACCCCACTTTGCCATGAGCAGCCTAAGCAGAAGTCAAACTGACTCCTCGGCACACAACTGATAATCCCGTATTTCACAGCCTGTGAAATTTAAAAAAAAGGCTCAAATAATCGGCTGCGTCAAATATATCAAGTTGAGCCCTCTCTTATGTTAATTTTATACCCAACAGTGATTACCGTAGGTTATAATTTTATCTCAGACGGTCATTTCTACTTCACCTGAGTTCATAATATTATTTCCTCGGGAAATATTATCATTATTATTATTATTATTTCCTTGGATTTCTGTTGTATACACATTTCCTTCCAGAGATCTAAGGTCAGAAATGGCTTCATAACATTTTCAACTGATCATTTTTGTAAAATGAAAGCCTATGATCACACACATTTTACATGAAGCTCTTCGTAATGTGTGTACATTTTTTTGTATTTCTTTAAGCCATGGGCGACCAGGAATCCATTCGATGAGTCTATCGGAACCTTTTCCAGTCAATCCGAGGGCTCCAACTACAACTGGAATTATTGAAGTCTTCATGTGCCCCATATTTTAGATTTCCACTTCAAGATCCTTTTATTTTGATAGTTTTTTTTAAGATCTTCAAAGATACATTACAGTCTACAGGGACTACCATGTCAATAAGAAAGCACATTCTGTATTTATGGTCTTTGATCACGATATCTGGGCGATAAGCTTTGATTGATGTGCCTGTGTGTATTGTAAAGTCCCATAAAATTGTTACAGGTCCTGTCTTTTCTTCTTCTTCTTCTTCTTCTTCTTCTTATTATTATTATTATTATTATTATTATTATTATTATTATTGCCGATGCTGTAAAAGGAATTATTGTAACAAAGTAGCAGGGACGTTCGTCAGTACCAGCTGATCAATCATAACTACATCTATTTCAAAACCTATCATTAACCAGCTGGAAACTAAAGAAGAGAGAGAAGTAACAGAAAATAGCAGCTATGGTAAAAACCTATGAAATATGACATTAAGATTGAAGAGAAATATGCCCATGAAAAGTGATTAAAGAAAAATGAGCGACGATGTGTGAGTTTACACGTGATGAGGACAGTGGCTTTACTTGTTACCAGCAGATACGACACTGATGGTGCTGTTTACAGAAATTTACCGTAGAGTATATCTATGCAAGATGTCACATTAACTTATATACTTCACTCTAAACTGCAATTGTTAGACTACATTATAGATGTTGAGGAAAGGTCGAGATTTGTTTATTTCAAATATACGTGTCAATTCGATGCCAGGTTTCGCGTTATTAAATTTATTATGGCGAATTTACATCTAACTCAATGCTGTCTCTCTACCCCTACACTGCTCCCACTTCGTTAATTTCCTTATTATTGCCAGTCATAAATGTGTAAATTTATTTTCATTTTTTCATTTCAACATTTGGAAATAAATCTGATGATCTGCTGTCCTTTAAAAGGGCTGTGGTGAAATAATTTATTATATGGAACCTTAAAGTGGTCTGTTTTTATTTAAATTATTAGCTCTGATTTACATTGAGCTCTCTGGATTTTATCCTCATTGGGTCTACCCATACGGATTACCTAGTTTTTCGCAAACTAAATATATATATATATATATATATATATATATATATACAGTTACAGCGATATATATATATATATATATATATATATATATATATATATATATATATATATATATATATATATATATATATATATATATATATTGCTGTACAACTTTAAACCACACTAAATCTGTTGCTCTTCTTCATAGAAGAAATTTCTTGAATATGTTTGGATGCTAATTTTCAAAGCAACAAACATAACGCTATTTAAAAAAATTGACGCTAAATAATATGTCTCCTCTAATTTCCTTTATTTAGCTTCGTGCAATACCAAGTACTAATTACAGCAAATATCCCAAATAATTACCTAAATATGAGTATGGCAGATGTTAGCTGGAGAGAAACAGAACATTTTCTTAAAAAATGTGAATAATTCATCTTATTCTTCTTCATCTTCTTCTTTTGATAATTATTATTATCATTATTATTATTATCATTATTATTTGACAATGCCAAAACTTCCACTTGACATTTCGATCTGTGATGTGAGAATGTGATAAATGAGTTTAGCAGTTACTAGACAAAAGAAGGAACTCTTCAAAGTAATTGACACACACACACATTCACATGCATAACTACATATACTTATGTCATGTTTAAAGTATAGTCAGTAAACTACACATACACTGACATAAATACACATACTCACACATATGTGTATGCGTGTGTATGCGTTAGCTTGTTTGTCTGCTTAGGAAGTGAGGTTTAAAAATAAAAAGAATGAAGATATCAAATTTGGATGTAAAAATGAAATATATCCATGCTTAAATCTGAAATGTGTTTAATTTTTTCGGTCATTATTTAAATTCCTCTTTCAAATTTGATGAAATCGTAAAGATGATGTTCTTGATATTATTCTTTTTATTTTCTATTTTCAAAAGAATAAAAGGAAGTTTTCTTCACATCGATTTTCAGTCTTCTTCCTCGTTGATCATTTCCCCAAAAGATTTTGATGCAAGTGTTCTAAAAAATAATACTTCAGCAAGACTAGAAAATCTTTCAAACAAAATACAGTAAAGGACGTCAATATTAGTATCGACTTTCTGTTGTTTACATTAAATTCTGTTCAACTAACCAACTGCTATGTCGTTTATCAAACGAATTCATTCACATAAGATATTAGTGAAATACTTTTAGAATTTTCACACTGAATCTGAACCTCTTTATCTGATATAAAAGTTTTAACTTCTTTAAGCTGAAACCGACCTATAAAAAAAGTCATCTCTCTTTTATCAAAACTGATTTAAAAAAAAAAATCTGGATTTATTTCAGATCTGTAGTTCCCCCACCCCAGGTATATACGAAGGTGTGCTGAAAGGTTTTCAGTCCGCTCCAGAAGTGATTTTAAAAATCCTGAAGTTTGATCACTTGACGTGCCGAGAACTTTCTGGTATCCTCTCACATATATACACAAACACACACACACACACACACACACACACATACACGAGCGCACGCACACGTAAACATACAATTGAACAGGGAAAAAAGTCTTAACCGTGATCGGAAATATATCAACAATCCTCGTTAGCAGAATAAATACCCCCAACTTAAAAATGTTGAAAGTATTAGCTGAAAGGTTTCGGGAAATAAATTTTGTATGGGCACAAGAAAAATCAAATAAGAAAAAAATGTACAAAATATTCCTTGTACACTATATTTAAGCCAACATGCATAAAAGAAGGATTGCTGCCCAAATATAAAATATATACTTATACGTTTATATATATATAGATGTGTATGCATATATATATATATATATATATATATATATATATATATATATATATATATATATATATACTTGTGACGATGTGTCTCTTATCTTAACGATGGTTTTATTTTCGGCACTCGATTCATCATGACGGGTGTCAGCGTATCATATCCCTGCCCACAGGATTTCAACCATTACATCTCATTCTTAGTTCATTCCTCACCCCAAAAGTCTGCTGAAGTCAAACATTTCACGTCCTCTTTATCTGATTTTTTTCCTTTTGTGCTTGGCATTTAAACTAAAAGATTTCTCTTTCTTTCTCTCTCTTTCTCTCTCTTTCTCTTTCTCTCTCTCTCTCTCTCTCTCCTTTTAATGTTGCTCATGAAAATGTCTCCGTTTTTTATTTGGATGCTTATAATTTGTCTTGTTTTAGTTGTTTTCTTCATAAACAAAACTTGATGCCTCTTTAAGGCCTGTTGACGTATATTGAGCAGACTAGTTTCTCTTTTCTCTTTTCAGATAAAACCAAAACTTACGGTTAATATAGGAAGTAATAAAGAGAAAAATGTTATAAACTTTTGATATTGATTATTAATTATAGTCTACAGTACTAAACATGAAACATAGAATAATAATAATATATTCTAGTTTAATTCAACAATGCCCCCAAAGTTTTTAAACCAGTATAGAGTGGAAATTTGGATTTTTAATTATCCATAAAGAAAACATGACTTTAAAAAAGTAAATATAAAAACATTTATTACCCATGGTTGTATCTGTATTTATATATGCGTTTGTATGTGTATGTGTACGCATGCGCGTGTTGCCACATGTGACTAGTGAATCTATCCACATATTCTGATAAAATATTTGATTAAAATGACGTACTTTTTTCTGCGTTATTCTTTCAACACTTTCTCTCCCTTTTTCGTTGTCTTTCTCTCTCCCTCTCACGTTATCTCTTTTAAATTCTTGAAAACGCCATTATTAATTACATGGCGATTAAAGAAGACACAACGAGAAAGTTACACTTCTGAAGGACAGCCTTGGCAAATATGGCAATAAATAATAAAAGTTCGAAAAATAAATCCTCAAATGATATCAAACAATAAGTTGACCATATTACCAAGAACTAATCTGATAACGTTGTATAAGAAAAAAAAACACATTAATTCCTGATTTTGAAGAATTCCTCATGTGTTATTGAAAGGCTTTCATCTGGAAGTAAAAATCTTCGTTGGTTATGAGAATATGAAACAAATCTCCATCTTTATTGTTATGACTTTGATAAACAGTGGTGAAATCTTCATAACAGGATTAAGAAGTTGTTCGGGTCAACGGGAGTGCATTCTCAAAACGAAACTGTTCAAATATGATTTTAGAATATATGATGAGAAAATATTTTAAAACTTTATGAAAGAGAAAGATTTGGGTTCAAAAAGAGTTCACTTCTTATTATCTGCTATTGTTCACTGCGCCTGACTATAGGACTTGACATCTACATTTTTCTATGCCACTGATTTCCGCCCATTTAAATAAAAAAAAAGTCAGTGACAGATGGAGATACAAAGAAAAGAAAAAATGCACTCCAGCACAAATAGAAACAGAGGAATAGTAAGTAAAAGTAATCTTAAAACACTTGACCCCCTTTTTTATCTGTACGAGAATCCAACTGTGAATTCTGGTAGCAGAGACTAAAAAGACCGTAGGAAAAACGATTGTAGATTAAAATAAGATGATCGCAGAAGAATTGAAGTCGGCGAGAGTGTTTCTTATTTGATGAGATTTTACTTGATTTATAGCAAAGGCCACGAAAAAATCTTTTGTCAAGATATAAATAATGATAATTTGTAAGAAGTTGCCTTTAAAACAGTTCAATGTTTTAATATTTAAACGCTTTCGAAATCAAATAATGATCACTTGTATTGGAAAGGAGATCTACCAAAGACTGGATAGAGTCAATCCAACGAATGATAGGGCGAATGGGGAGGAGAAGAAAAATGGGTAAAGTATCAAGACCTTATGAAGGAGAGGTGAAAAGCAATAATATACAATGTGAGTGCCTACAGTCACTGGAGCACTGAAAATGGCCCTAAAGATTCGTCCAAAATGACGAATTAGAGATCTTTAGATTCCCATCAACGAAAACACTTCAGAGAATTTAGGAGATCTTTGAAGAATTGCTACCATTTTTTACTTCGCGATATTATTCCTGGCATAAATAATCATAAGGGTGATAAATAGCAAATATAATAATAAGAATGAATTTCTGGAACATTTTCGTTGTCATGTATTAGAACCTTCTTAAAGAGGGCAAAAAATGAACAGTATTCTTGATCCCAAAGAAAAAGAGATCTCTGACGATAATAAATAAAGCTTTAAACCCTGAAAAAATATCAATAGATTTTATTCCATAAGAAAGGTTTGAGGAAGACGACAAGTCAACATTGAAGACTGCGTCGATTCTGTACTCAACGGAGTTGAAGGATACTCAAGTAAAAGTAAAGAAAAATTAGTTATAACAGTGAAAAGTTTAAATAAAATCAAGAGACAAAGCAACGAAAATTAAAAAATGGGAAGAAAAAGACTTGCATGCACATCTCAAAAGATACATCGAGGGAATGGTCGATAAATCGACATGAAACTAGCTACAAAGAGGAGGTCTTAAGAGAATCACACTTAATAGCGGCCCAAAACAATTCGAGAAGAGCCAAATATATAAAACACAGGAGAAAAGTAAATGTAATCAAAATGTAATGGAAAAGAGAAATTCAATCACGTAATAAGTTATTATTTGGTCGAGTTAGCTTGGATATTCATGAGTCTATCATACCAATCATCACGGCCCTGCATCAAGGTCAAAAGGTCATTAGGATTAGCTGGTCAGTGTAGATGAATACTAGACGACCAACCCGTCTTGCTCTATGGCTAGGTGCCAGGAGCAGTAAATAACTCGGGAGTTCTTATGTTGCTCGCCAGTAGTGTCATGCAAAGCGCATTCTGCATTCGCGTAAGAGTGTAGAATATCAGGGATGGGCCCATAGAGCTGTGATTCAATTGGATGTTGTCTCCAAGGGATGTTACGTATAGCTCTCAGCATCCAAGTGTAGGTTCCATTAAACTTAAACTCTAAGCTTTTGGGTAATATCTAAGCAGTGGTACCATACATTAACACCGCCTCTACAATGTCTCGAAAGAATCTCCGTTTGAGGTTTTCTGATAGATCAGATTTCCAGATTACATTCATTTTATTCAAGTAGACTCAGGCTTCATCCATGCGCATTTCCACATCTTTTTCAGTAGAATATATTTCACTTTCTAGGTATGTAAAAAGTTCGACAGATTTTATTGATTCACCTGAGATAGTTTGTATTGGGCCTTACTGGTTGAAGCCTATGAATTCAGTTTTAGAGACATTGACATAGAGTCCAGCATCGTTGGCAGCATTTTCTCGATGATGTAGGAGAACTGTAACATTGGTAATAGAGTCTGTAGCGATAGCTAGGTCATCTGCATTGTCAATATCAGTCAACTTTTTTGCAGGATATCGACTTCAGAGTCTTGGTGATAAAGTGAATGTTGCAAATTAACCAAGAAGACAATAATAGGCATGAATTGGCGGGAAAAGTGACCGACTGGAAACTGTATAAGTGACTGCGTTTTAGCCACACACACCAATGATATCTGCAAAAACCATAATCTGTTTTAGAGAAGTAAAAACATTAAAATAACAGTACCAAGCCCATGATAGTAAGCCGGTTCAAACAGAAACAAAAAAGAACGTTTCAGGCAACGGACATGTCTGTTTTAGCAGACCACAGTGCGGATCTTCACGAAAATCATGATTATGCATTTTGATCTTGCTAGGGACCCGCGGAAGTTGTGGAATGTGAAGATGATAGTCGTGCTCGTTGTTATCGGAGAACTGGGAACAGTTCCTAAGAACATAGGAAAAAGGCAGGTGGAACAAGAATTCGACGAAATAGAGATTCACCGAATAACAGCACAGTTAATATAGCTACAATACTGAGGAGAGTCCTGAACTATTGGGGAAACATAATCATAATTTAGTCTTCAGTATCGGCCACAACTTAGTAATGGTGGTAAAGCTCAGTTAATAAATAATGATAATAATAAATTGGGCCTCACCAGAGTGCTAAATAAATTATGGAATATCAAAATGAGAATTGTGTTAGTTGTTTCTGGAATGATTGAGACGTTATCGAGCAAAATATTGGAGGAAAATGCTGTCTTCTGTTACCCAAAGTAACTTTTTACCCCTTTGGCATTTCTCTTTGTCCTTCTTCTATCATCCATTCTTGCCTTCAATATGTACCGTGAGCGTTAAATTTTTAAAAAATTTGTATCTCCTATATATATATATATATATATATATATATATATATATATATATATATATATATATATATATACAGAGAGAGAGAGAGAGATGTGTGTGTGTGTATGTGTGTGTGTGTGTGTGTGTGTGTGTGTGTGTGTAGGATGTATAATAATATCCGAAATAAAAATGGAGATGAGGAGACAAAGTGAAAATGTTTATAAGCGATGCGTTTCGCCAATGTATGTAGGTCTCGGTTTATTCAGGTCAGGAAAATGTGTTGAGATTTTTGGATAAGACGGGTAATAAGTACCTTATCAGATATGACGACCAGAAACCGGAAAATGTTTGTTTTATATATATATATATATATATATATATATATATATATATATATATATATGTGTGTGTGTGTGTGTGTGTGTGTGTGTGTGTGTGTGTGTGTGTGTGTGTGTTGTCATCCACAGACAGACTGTTTTGCTTTATCACAGCTCATCAGTGTGGCTAGACGTCCGGTTGCCTCTAGATATGATCGAAACCCAGTCAGTCGGAGAATCTACCGCACGGCACGGATGAAGGTGAAATTAGGCGTATTTAATTCGAGATAAGCACGCCAGTGACTGAGAGAACTCGATTCGTTTTATCGAAGAGTATTGCATTAGTATCAGTAATAGTCACTGTTTATAAACACATATTTTCTCCCCAGAGAGCTCAAACGAAATAATTTTTCAGGAGCACATATATATATATATATATATATATATATATATATATATATATATAACTGATGATGATGGTAAAAATAACTTCCCAAATTATATATATATATATCTATATATATCTATATATAAATATATATATATATATATATATATATATATATATATCTATATATATATATAATCATTTTTGAAGTTATTGTTAGTGGATATACATATTGGTTTATTTATTAAACAGTATATTTATGTATTTCCGTCTGAAAAGCCTGAAAAATATATGAACAAGGAAGTGTACCTAAAAGGAATAATACAATCTTGATGAACTATGATTTCCTCTGTAGCCCAGTGGTAAAGCGCATCGCGCACGAAACGGTAGTTGATCCTACAAAGAAGGACACAGGCTCGATCCCATCTTCTTTAACGAAGATTTAGCGAATGGACAGGCCAATAGATACACACCGTTGAAAATAAAAAATGGTGTTCCTGTTTCAAATATGAGTATCTACTATAATAACTTTTGAAATAATAAGATAGGATAAAAATCTTCCTCTCATATATATATATATATATATATATATATATATATATATATATATATATATATATATATATATATATATATATATATATATATATAAAAGAGAGAGATTATAAGAAAAACGTTGAGATCGCTACACAAAAGAAGAGGTACAATAATAGTATTGAAACATAAAAACGTTTGTGTAGCGATTTCAACATGTTTTTATTATAATCTCTTATAATAAAAATATAATAATAATATATTGATATACTTTGTATTAAGCACTTTTTAAAAAGTAAATTCTACGAACAGTTCTTTCTCTCAAATGATTATATATATATATATATATATATGTATGTGTGTGTGTGTGTGTGTGTGTGTGTGTGTGTGTGTGTGTGTGTGTGGTAAAAATATAATTTTAAGGTATGCTATATTTATTGATAAATGTGTCCAATATAGAGTGTATGTAAATATAAAAGTAAACACAGAAGTCAAAATCAGGAGGCGATAGTCTGTTTCATGCTTCAACGCCATCTTCAGGCCATGGCCTGTGAAAAGATTGTCCAGCATTGGCTGCCATACTGAAGATTGGTTATAACATAGATATTCATTTGAATCCGCATTGAATAATTAATAATAATAATAAAAATATAGCGAAATTATCGGATGAGCTAAATACTCGTTTATTTGCAGATCTTGAAAGAGTTAAATCTAAAAGATGACAGACTCGTTTCATCGTAATTCCTTGATGCAGCAAGAAATTCAATCAAATGATTGAAATGCTGTAACGTCGCTTTTATTTGTAATTGTCTAAAACAGCTGAACAACCAGATTCTCTTTGTATTTCTATTAAGCAACAAAAGAAAAACGGCAAGAAATATTTGACATTTATATTGGCAATTAATGGGAATAGTCTCCAGTTTTATCTCGATGTAAGACACAAAAATTGTTTCTATTGTTACTGCATCGACATTTTTATAGGACTATAATTGATAATTTAATGTGACATTTATTGTTCATTAGATCGGAATTTGCAATCTTATTTTGATAAAACACAGATGCTTTCGTACAAATAGAAATAAATACTTCTGAAACTAAAATAAAAGTGCATATTTGCTGTGGATATAAAATTTAATTTAATCTGTGTGCGTGCAGGAAATATCAAAATGCAAATAATATGAAGAATCTATGGATAAGATATGTGAATTGATATCTACTCTAACGCAAATACTAACAACCTTTTCTCGAAGAGCAAATGTCCTTTTTTGTATAGAATTTTGTTGTGCGGGTAGTGTAGTTGTTATCGGTGCAGAAAGTGGATTCAACAAACAGAAATCAAATTCCGTTCTTGTCTTATGCATAAGTACCCTTGAGAAAGACATGAACCTATCTGTTCTCTCTCATCCATCCACCTATAGGATAAATAGCAGTTCTCTAGCCTTGGGTGACAGCCAGTCGAAGGTATGGACTGCACTGAATTCAAAACTGTGGAGGAAGCAACGAGAAACCAATCCACTATCTTCCCCAAGTACTCATAGCAATTCATGTTAGATAATAAAGAAAAAGGAATATATGGAGATATACATTGCCTACGCCCTGAAGAGATAAGGCATTTAAAAAGAGTGTTTTACTATCAGTAGATATCCTACTGTAACTTTGTACTAAACTAATTTTTGCTTAATAAATAATAAGATTCAGAAGTTGATTATTCCAGTCACTAAAGTAAAAAAAAGACGATTTGAGTTACACTGGATAATCTATGATTCTGCCTTTAATAACAAGTATTTCAAAATATTAAGTGAATAAAATTTGGTCAAATGATTTAAAATTTCGGGACATTTGCTTTGGGCTTAAAAAAGCGAAAAAACTTTTTTTTCTTTAATAAACAATAAAAAGAATGAAAGAAGGTCGTCATAAATATGAAATCGTAAATATGCAAAACTTTATGGGATAAATGCCTGATAAATATAAACCATTACTAGCGTAATTAATGTGTCAACATATCAAAGCTCTGTGTTTAAGATAGATAGATAGATAGATAGATAGATAGATAGATAGATAGATAGATAGATAGATAGATAGATAGATAGATGTATATTAGGTTGTTCTGAAAATAATGTCCGATTTTAGAATCAATATTTATTCCTGAATTAATATATTTAAACAATGTTTAAATCAATCAAAAGAGGAACCCTGACCAATTATACATTTCTACCATCAAGTTACAAGCTTATTTATGCCTTTACGATAAAACTCTAAAGGTTTGGATGCCAAGAAATCTTTGAATGCAGTTTCTGCATTTTTTTAGCAATGGAACGTCTTTTGGCTCAAAAGAATTGTCAAGATGTTTGAAAATCTGGTAGTCAGTGGGGGCGAGATCAGGTGGTGGATATGGTGGTGGTGGTAAAGTCACATATCCCAAATCGGTGAGCCTCAGTGTGATCCTGGCAACATGGTGACCAAGCATTATCATGAAACAGAATTGAACATCCGTCCATTAAGCAGTGTCGGTTGCATTTTGCTTAACTAAATGTGCATTTCATCGAGTTTCTGGCTGTTGCTTTGACGTGGTTTTTGTTCAACTAGTATTTTCAGATGTTGATTGTCAACTGCAGATGGAGGTTCCCTACCTCCTTGATTTTCAAGACTCGTATCCCCACTGCTGGACTTCAGAAACCAGCACTGTACTATTCGATCACAAATGGTTCCTTCTCTCCATGCTCTCATAATATTGAAGTTTGAGAAGTATTATAACAAAGGCTGAATCCATGCATAAAAAGTAAAGACACCTCTTCTTTTTTCATGTTCAACACGAGGTTTATATAATGTTTGAAGTTAAATTCTGAAAGCGATTGGTTTGCAGTTAAGAAAGAGGACACTTTAATCATTAGAAATGAGTAATATATGTTTGTGCAACTATGATAATAATATATTAGAACAAATTTAAACACGTTTATTCTAAAATCGGACATTATTTATTTACCGAAGAAACTAATAAATCAATAGAGAGACAGACAGCTGACAAAGAGAAATGAAAAAGATTACAATTCTCAGGAAGGGAGTGAAAGAGATTGATAGAAACAAAAAGATAAAATAAAAGTCAAGTAAACAAATGCTTTCTTTCTCTCGCTCCCTGTTTTCATCTCTGTTTAACTCATTCTCTCTCTTATATATATATATATATATATATATATATATATATATATATATATATATATATATATATATATATTGGAGTAGTAATTTTATAAGTATAAGTATCTACACTCATTTCGGAAAACCTTCGGTTTCTTGATTTGCAAATAATCAAATCAATATCGAAGGAAAAAAAGGTATAAAAAAAAGAAACAGCCAAGAACATGAACGCCTGTCGAAAACAATCGTTCAGCATGCAGGTCCAAAGCCCAAAGAAAAAAACCCCGATACGAGTACACAAATAACTAAAGAAAGTGCTCAATACAATAAGTAGAGCGGACCTTATATATATATATATATATATATATATATATATATATATATATATATATATATATATATATATATATATAAGCGCCTATTACTATGTTTGGTCGTTACTAAATACATATAGCGATAAATGTATTTATATATTTATATATACTTAGGTATGCCTTAATGTCTGCAGAATGTACACCTGAATGTACATTAAGTGCTTATGGCTCGATGTAGTTATGCGTGTAGCTACTCTAGATTGTCTGTAGATTTTATTTTGTCTTCTTGTTTATTCAGTTGATATGATTAATGCGTCTTGCTGAATTTAGTTGATATATTGTCTGACACGCCCAAGATGAGGGCGCGATGACTTACATGTGTCTATCTCTTTCCAGATAATATTATCTATAATGAGAAAGTGGGTGGGACTTGTGAAGTAAGGCACTTAGGATTTATGACTTCTAAACTCAGTCCGTAAGTAGAATCTTAGACAACAGTACTGTATGGACCCTTATAAAAGCAATAATGATCTTTAACAGAGCTCATATTGTGAAAACGCTCTAGTTAAATATTTTACAAGTTGTTTCAAAAAATGGTGGCATGATTTAAGTAATACTGCATTCATTATATTTTTTGCATATGTAATCTTAGAGTTTATACCTCTACAGTTAAATTGTTGAATTATAAGCTAAAAAAGTGTATGTATAATTTATTAAAAATAAAAGCATGAAAAGAAAGCGAACAAGAAGCAGAACAAAATCGGATTAGTTGCCTGATCTCCCCTACTTACTAATAAAGAGTTTGTTGTTATGGTAACCAGCATTATGTTCGCTTATTTATTATGTTACCATAACAACGGAATGTCTCATCACTAGGAAAAGATCAGGCTCCGTGATCGACAAATATATAAAATCACACTTTCATATTATTTTTTTACAATAATATTCTCCCAGTAAAAACAAAAAACAAATATCACTTAAAGTAGAGGGTTGCAGATTATGAGACACGGTTTATGGGAATATGTGGGGGGGATAACCATTAACAAGTTAAGATTGTAGCAATCGGGGATGCATCCTCTTGAGAGTTGTTTCCACAAAGTAGCGGTTCGTCGGAAGGAGCTGTCCAAGTGGAACTTATATCTACCAAATGGAATACGAAATGATGAGGGTGATTCGCTGCAATGTGCATTGCACGGCAGGTCTTAACGTGGTTATAGCTGCTGGAACTAAAGAATGTAGTTCGTCTTGCAAAGTTTCGTCTTTGGAAAATGGGCTGTCGGTTTGTATAGTAGAAAATAGTGAAATGCCCCGAAGGTCAAAGCCTTTTCGTGTCGCATGCTGCTTTTGAAGAAGAAGAAAAAATAATTAAAAAAAAACAAGGAATAAAACTACCTTATCACTGAATGAGGTCAGTGAGGTCATATGCAAATTAGCTTCTGCTAAGCAATCTTGGTTCACGTTTCACTGAGTGGAATGGATTGCATAGAAATATATGCTAATCCATTGCCATACTCCACGAATAGAAAACCTCTAAAGGGTTCAACAAATTGCTATAAAAGCATCTGACTTTTCCTATCAAAACAGATTTATACGAGGAGGCTGCATGTGTGTTCATGGAGATCTCGGTTTTTAAGATATGGCAGACAAGTCGTTTGACCTGAGACTGATTCATGAATTCGACCGAAAAGCTACGAGCCGACCTGTACTTGAATGACTCGAAAAAGCAGAATTTGTTTGCAAAACGTGCGGGATGAAAAGACTGGAACACATTCTTCTACTGCGTTTGAGAGGCGGTGCCTTTGCCGTGTATCAACAGCTTAGCAATTAGGAAAAGTCAGACGTCGCAGAAATAGAGAGCGCTACTAATTGCCTTTTCAGCAGACAAATTCCTTGCCTACGAACAGTTTATGGCTTGTAAAACTACGCTATGGAGAATCCGTATAATGTATATCTTGGAGACTTACGAAAGCTTGCTTCGCCGTTTGGAGCAAAATCAGAACAGGGTCTGACATTTGCTTTTGTGGAAGGACTGCCAAACCATGGGAAATAAACACTACATGCGTCTTCGAGAATGACGAAATAAATGAAAGAACATGACGACAAACGGAAGGGACTTCAGAGTCAAGGAAAAGGTATCATAGTCACATTTTTAGTAGTGTATAGTAAACTGCTGGGATTCAACCTGATCCTGAGGAAAGACATTATCAGGAAGTTGGATGGAGTTCAAATAACCAGCTCAGGCAAGGCTGTATTCTCGCGACGGACGTTGCCGATATGTGCAGCCCTTAAAATCGACGAACCAGACTTTAGCGCTAATTTTTACAAAAACATAGTTTGCAACCTGGAAATGGACAAATACGATGAAAAATACGATGCCTGAGTATTCCCTTTCCAGAGAAGAATATGTACGAGAGGTTCAGACATGGATAGAAAGTGAATAGTTGCGACCGTACCCCGAAAAAGAGCTAGGTTCCCCAGAGGCCTAATAGTATTGATTGCACTGGTGCAAGAGAGCAATGGGAATGTGCGTCCTGTATTGGACTACCGTAAGCTGAATGAGTATGTTGACGCTCACACAGATGATGCCGACGTGTGTACGCAGAAGTTGAAAGAGTGACAGTAAAGAGCGTCTAATGTTTCTATTCTTGACCTGCGGAAGGCTTACTTGCAATTGCACGTACATAAATAGCTATGGCCATTTTAGAGGGTGACAATCAATGGGCACAGGTATTGTTTAACCCGAATTTTGGACTGAACGTGGCATTAGAAATAATGAAACACATCACGGACACAGCACTTTTAGAAGACGAATTCATTCGACAAGCGACGTTAGCATACATAGAAAACATATATGTCAATCGAAGTATAAAATCTCCGGCACGCGTACAACACCGAACCAACCTCTAGCTGCCTACTTTCAGTGAAGGACGCGCAGCGCATCAAATTGGCAGAACTTAATGCCATGCTGAAAAAGTCAAACTAGCGCTCCATTTGGGGCACAACTAAAATGCATCTGTTCCCGGATTCTGCGTGTGTCGATTGGCACATTCACAAGAAAGGCCAAAGTACATACTAAAGCTGCAAATGAAATGCTCCTCAGAAAACGACTCGGTACCCTAGAGAATTTAGTGAAGCAGTATGAGCTGTCTGTGGACATGACATTCTTCAGAGCAGACCAGAATCGGGCAGAAAAACTGACGAGAGTTCAACAAACTGGTTACATATAATAAGGAAAGAACTTGAACCCACTGTGTAAGTGGATGCACCTGATTCCGACCTAATAAGGGATGTACATGGCCGAAGTGGGCATACTGATATAAAGCGTACATTGTATTTTGTTAAGCGGAATCGCGTCTCGTAACTTCGAAGGCAAACGTTAAGATAGTAGTTAGGGAAAGCAAGGAATGTCAATCAATCGACCCAATACGTTGGCTACGAGACAAGCTGAGTGTGCTTGAGGCATAGAAACGATTAGGAATGGATAGGGTTAGGGTTAATGGAAGCCACTACCTTGCGTTGATCGATTGTAGCCCTAGAAGATTTGTAATTTGGCGACCCCTGCATCAAAATAATTCTACGGGCGTCATCAATCATTTAGAGGCCCTCTGTTACGACTCGGGTTCACCAGAAGAACTACTCACAGACAATGATATCGTGTTCCGTAGCCGACCGGTCAAAGACAGCGAAGTGGGGTGCCCAAATCTGCTTCCGATGTGGATACGTCCCTGCAGGCAAAAGTATAATTGAGAGAAGTCATCGTAATTATTAAATAAATCGCTGCCAGGAATCAATGCTCGATCATGGAGACAGTCTACTGGTACAAGGTCACATCAAAAGACAACACGTCCCTCGTTAATGCCACCGTTAACATGATCCAATGCGCTATCATGTGAAGGTGAAAGGAATCGGTTCAACTCTTCCGCCACAATATCGAAAAGAGCACATACTGTACAAAATCGGAGATCGTGTGTTGATAAATAATCCGTACAATCGATGTACTTCATATCAGAGGGGACGTGTAACCGGTATCAGCAGTCCACACGCAGCTTTTATCGATGGAATGCCGCGCCAAGTGAAAGATCTTCGACCAACTGTTGGCTCCATTACATCTGTGAGCGACACACACATTACATCAAGCACATCCTCTGAAAATACAAAAGTATTTGGATCTGCATCCAATCGTTCTAATGCATATGACTCAGTACCTGATCCAGATGGGCAGTATTGCTCATCGGAAATCGAATCCCAGGGAGAGGAGGTTGTACCCTATACAACGGACTAGCAGAATTAAAAGAGCCGTACCCAGTTTGCATAGGTGCAATTGTGATTATGAGATCAGAAGGCAGTGTACAGAAGAAACTGGTGACATGACCCGAAGACAAAAGTGTTTTCGTGTCGCATGCTGATTTTATAAGAGAAAAGAAAAGGGGAAAACAAAAATGAAAGAAAAATGCTTCACCACTGGTTGAGGTCAGCGAGTTCATATGCAAATTAGCTTCTGCTAACCAATCGGGGTTCAAGTTTCACTGAGTAGAATGGATTGCATAGAAATATATGCTAATTCATTTCTATGCACCACAAATCGAAAACCGGAAAGGACCCAGAAAACTGCTATAAAAGCAACTGACTTTTCCTACAAAAAGAGACTTTTTTGTGGAGAGACTGCCTGTGTGCTCATGGAGATTTGAACTTTGTCAACGTTTATTATACAAGGGTGAAAATAACTCATCACTCACAAGGATGTGGATACGGTTTTGAACTCTATCGAGGCTGGAAAGTGAAACCTGGCAGTTGTACACCATTTGCGGCCTGTAAAGGGTAGAGGATAGAAAAAGGAATCAGGTACAGGGAACAGACCGTTTTTTCAGCATCTTCATCGATGGATTGATTGTACGAGTTGCACTTGAGATCTGGATTGAGATTAAGACTCAATAGATACTCATTCATCGTGATGGGCGAGTTTGCTCAATGGTGATGGGACGTCACTAATTTCTGTTTCGGGGCATTGAATGTGACCAGCCAGTTTTTCACCCACTGAGCATGTTAGAACTTAGGTCAGACGAGATATTAGCGGTCAGGCTGTTTTCATCTAGAGTTTTAAATATACACCTATATACTGTTCTGTCATCAGCATAGATCTTCATAAAAGACTGGAGTATACTCTTAGGCAGACCATTTCTGTAAAGTAGAAAGAACGTTGAACCGGAGGAATGCCTGCGTTGATCGGTTGGGTCTTGGGGGACTGGCCGTTAATAATTACCTTCAGGCACCTACCCATTAAGGAGAACTTGATGATAGAAAAGACAAGGGATCTTGTACAGCATATCCCCCTAATTTGTCAAAGGCATTTGAAATATCTAATGTGATCATCCTTGCGATTGATCGTCTCGCGCCCTGAAATGTATTTATTGTCTTTTGCTGATTCTGTAAGTAGAATTGATATCAACATTAAATGTTTTACACCCGTCAATTTCAAAACATAAAGAATGAAATTTATTCTGATGAACAAGTCTGCAGTTAATCAATATTTGATTGTTTTTAATTTTGTTAAATATTGTAAAAAAATTCCGAAAATTTATTGATTAAATAGATTTTTCAGAACTGCATTCACTCCTTATAACTCTATGCATTTAATATAAAATTGAATGAAAATCAAAATCATTCATTAAAAAATAAACAATAAATTAATTGTAAATTTAAAAGAAAACAATGGTTTTTATAATCAAACAATTTTTAAACTTAAAAATTACTTCGAAAAATATACGTATTGAATTTTTCTTTGAATCATTCTCAAATCAAAATAAATTTTGGTTTTTAAATTACGTCCACATTCTGATGGACCTAATTTAACTTCATTTAATGTAAGAAACCTGAAAAAATTAATTCAGTGAATCGAATTATTGTTTTCATTTGGAGAAATTGAACCTGCCGTGTTTATACCAAAAGAAGTCAGTCAAAAATCGTATGAAACTTAAAAAAACAATAAAGCTAAAAACTGACTTATGATGAGTGGAAATATCGTAAAAGATTTTAAATGTAAAATCTCAATGAATCTTAATCTTTCTACAATTGAAAGCGTATTTATATAATGTCACTTCAACTGGCAACGCAGAAAATATCAATGCTTATGTTTTGAACATTTTACGGAAGACGTGTAAAATAAAAAAAGGAATTCATTGCTTGTTATCATTGCGTCTATTTCGAGTTTAACTGTATGACCGTCGATGTCTATGAAATTGCTCTGCTGGTGTGTTTGTTCGTCGCTCAGAATGAGGTTCGCTAGTGGAAGTCGACAAAAATCAACAAAATATGGACAGAAAACAGCATAAGAATTTTGGTGGTAAGCAAAAAGTGAAATAAACTAAACCAGCCACAACATTTCTTAAATAGCACCAACTTTCATATCTCCTTCGTTGCTCTCTCTGAATCGATAACGATTTTTTAACAATTATTTTGTCCAATGTATAACAGTCAAGTAAACAACCTTGGAATAAAAACCTCAGTATTTATTATGTATGCAAATAGATATGTGCGTCGTGTCGGCGATATATATATATATATATATATATATATATATATATATATATATATATATATATAGTATCGGAAAGTTCCTAGACAAAAATCAGGACGTGGGAGACTATGCTCCCTCATGATCTTCTATCCCTTGCAGCACTAAATCATGCTTACACTCCTTATTAATTTTCTGTTACGTAGGTTTATTAGTCATGTTACTAAAGGACTAAGCATAAACTACAAGAAGACAGAATGCATGGTCGCCAGTAAGAGGATTAGCCCGAAATTCGATTTGAAGGGCGGGAACACTAGAATCAAGCAGACGCGGAAGTTTAAATATCTGGGTAGCGTCTTGAAAGAGGACGGTAAGTGTGACACTGAGATCCGTCGGCCTATTAGGATGGCCAAGGATGTATTCCAATAATCTGGGCAGAGTATTGCGAGACAGGAGGATTTCTTTGGTAACAAAGAAAAAAATACTGAACTGTTACGTGACATCTGTCCTTCGTTACGGCAGGGAATGTTGGACGATTTCCTCAAAGATGAAGAAGAGACTCAAAGCGACAGAGATGTGGTTCTACAGAAGGATGCTAAGGATATCATGAACCGTGTGAGCAACGATAAGGTCTTGGAGAGGAGGCAAACAAGGAGGAGGCTTATACTTAACATCAGGAAGAGGCAGCGTAAGTTTCTGAGAAACATAATGAGGAAGGAGGGCTTGGAGAATGTGATACTCACGGGTCGAATAGAGGGAAAGAGAAACGAGGGAAAACAATGCGTGACATACCTGGCGGACTTAAGCAAGTGGATCACAGAACGTGGTCTGGGGGAGGAAACAGAGGGGAGGAACTTGTTGAGAGCTGTAAGGGATAGAGGAAGGTGGAGAGCCATGGTCGCCTACGTCCTGAAAAGACATGGCACATTAAAATAAAAAAGACTCGCTCTTTGCCTTGCTCATTTCGCCTTCAGTATGTCCTGTGAGTGTCAATTTCTCTAAGCCCTCTTTATTTGTCCTCGAAATTTCAACTGATTCTCTGTAATTCTATGTATAAATGTCCTTTTTGTTTACATTTTCCTTAAGGCTTTCTCCTTTCTTACGCAATAGTATTCTTAGTATCCTTCTATAGAATTACATCCCTGTTGCCTCAAGTCTCCTCTTCATGTGTGAAGGATTTGTTCAGAATTCCCTCCCATATAAGAGAATTGGTATAACATAAACTCCAGTAAATAACAAATCTTTGAGAGAACGAATGGAATGTTCGGCAGCTGGCAATATGCATGAATTCACGACATTTTCCACATTTTCTGACATTTCCCTGTTGATTGATCTCCTTAGATGCTCATCGTCTTGAACTGACATTCGATCGGCTTTGAAAGGCGAGTATCACTCAATAACTTGTTACCAATATAAAGAATGTTTCCTAAAAGCGTGATGAAGAATCTCGAAGACCCGATTTGTCAAGCATCTTCAAGATCGCAGAGCCGTTCCAACGTAACGTTACAAAACCGTCCCGTAATAACAGAACACGAGTAAATAGGACGAAGCCTATTGGCAAGTTAACACAGTTGGCTGGGTGGGCGTTACTTCCGGACGTATTGCTATTACAATTCAGAAACTTTCCGGTAACAATTTGTAGGCGGACACACACACACACACACACACACACACACACATATATATATACATATACATATATATATATATATATATATATATATATATATATATATTGCTTCAAACGTTATGTTTAGTGGATGTTCGTGTTTGAAATAGACGTTCCATTTTTAAAAACAGTGTGTATTACGTCAATACACCAATGCTCACGAGAAAACATTAGAAAAAGAATATGCTCTTCGGCAGAATATAAATCTGAATATAATTTACTCAGACAATGATGCGAGGCTCTCCGAAAACTGACAATTTTCCAGTAGTTTCTACCATAAATAATTAATTTTTTTTAGAAAATATTTCGAATTTGAGAATTCTGAAATTAGATTTTGAATTTACAATTTTCTCTCAAATTAATAAAAACAATTTTCCATGATTTTTGCTAGTTTAAAAATGTTTAGATAAAAGGTTTATTTTTTAAGTTATTTTCTCTTTATGGGTACGAAAATTTGGTTTACAAAATTATATCAATTTCAATTTCGATTTAATATTCATTTTTCAATGCAATTTAATACTTTTTACCAAATCATTTTTATCCAACGTGTTTCTGTGATGAATATATATATATATATATATATATATATATATATATATATATATATATATATATATATATATATATATGTGTATTTGGCCAGCAATCCCTGTTTTATTCAAATTTTCCTTAAACATGACTGACAATGTGCTGTGGTTAATTTTTTTAATATAATTATTTATGTGTTCTTATAATTTTCTTCTTTTCAGGACATAAACTATATAAAAATTATCAAAATGTTTTATATATTCAAGCGCTTTTACAAAAGTATAGCCGAAAGAACCTGGATATCTAAAACATGAACAATTATATAAAATAACTCAAGTACAGCACCTAGTCAATCGTTTTTAACGAAACTAGCACACACACACACACACACACACACACACACACACACACACACACATATATATATATATATATATATATATATATATATATATATATATATATATATATATATATATATATATATATATATATGATAAATTGTTTGATATGAGATATCCAAACCAAAAAGGTATGTAAGATTGAATTTATGAAAACCTGTTGGATGTTTAAATGCTGTTTATTTTATTGTTAACGCGTTTTGCTCTGGATGAACAAGTGTCAAAAGAAATTTAAAATTTTGACATTTTATTAACTGTTAAAAACTTTTGAAATCAACCACCGCCTTTCTAAATAGCAAAGTGTCCAAAGTAGCAATATGGTCTTTAGATATTTTTTTTTTTTAATAATGCTCGACAGAGCGAAACGTTGACAACAAAATAAACCAAGTTTACCCATCGAACTGATTTTCAAAGATAGCTGCTTATATATCATTTTTTGACATGTATAATGTACATATGTACACCTGTATTAATACACTGTATTAATAAACAAATTCTATTACTCGTCTTGGTAAAAATAAAAAAAATCGACTTTCTATGGGTGTGTCCATTTTTTTGTCTCATTCTGTATATATGAATGAAATAATAATAATCATTTCACTGGTAATAAAGATTGGTTAAGATTGTTATGATGAAGATTCAAATCCAAATCTATTATCAGTAAAAAGCTATGATCGTTGTATAAATACTGTACAAGCCAGCGTATAAGACATAATTAAACATTTTAAAAAGCGTGTCAATCTTACAATGTGTCCTATGCGTTTTTATTATTAATTGTCTATCGGAACTCAAAATAAACAAATATAGAATCTACATGAACTGCAGTGAAAAGTAGTTCTCGAAATACAGTTCTAAGGAATGTGCCTCGTAGATTGACAAACGCGATAACTCATCATCAGATTTGGCCGTCTTCTCAGTTTTATCCGACTTTATCTCTCATGGAGTCTGCTGGAAGTGAAACCTTCAGTTTTATTCCGTTGAGATATGAAGAAAGTGATTCGCGTTTTCGAAAGATAAATGGAAACTTTGACTTTGGTTAGAAACAAAAGTTTTCTTTCGTGAAGAATCGGTTCTGATGGTTGATGGCCGATAGAGGTTTTCAGGTTGTCATGTTAGAGTGAGACTGTCATGGTCTGACATTTAATTCTTCATAGCATTCTACTTGGCAAAGGGAATTACTTTGCGGTGCATAACTTCTCTCCAAATATCACACAG